>JAZHYW010038195.1:0-60233 GCA_037355805.1 Ixodes ricinus
GAGAGAAAATGCACTCGCTTTTTCCCATAGGAATACATTACCGGAAGTCAAATTTAGACTGCTTGCTGTCTGCTTCAAAATGCAACAGCACACTAGCGCCAGCTGAGCCTCTAGCGTTTATTGTAATAACTCTATGGTCTCAACCAACGGTACTCTAAACGGTTGTTTATATCTTTACCATAAGACGCGCTTTACAGCGCTGTCACAGCTACCGGTGCGCGCGCGTTCCATGCACGAGGGCTCATTCCGCTCTCGTGCTAAGCCTCACGAGAGCGGAATGAACCCTCGTGCATGGAACGCGCGCGATGGTAAAGATATAAACAAGTTTTTAGAGTGCTTTGAATGACTGCCTTCATAGCTCTGTGGTTAGCGCGTCTGCCTGCTGATCAAAGGGTCAACGGTTCGAATCCCGCCGGCGCCGGTCTTTTTTATTTATTTATCGACCCGCGGCGTAAGAGGTTAGATAGCCAGATAGATAGATATATAGATAGATACATAGACGAAAAGTGCGTGAAGTATCCAAAGAATGCTATTCGCATTAAAAAAGAAAAAAGTGTAGATTAAATAGTTTGGCTATGTTCTTCGACTGCGTCGATTAATGCTGGACTCGCACGCGGGAACAGTCAGGACAGCCACAGGCTAATCACGATTGTCGCAAAATGCTAAATCACCGTTTTTATTTGTTATTTTTGTTTCTATATGCTTTTGTTACATCCAAATGATCCAGTCGAGCGGAAAGAATGCGTCGTGCACCGCATTTTTTAGTCTTCCTGCTACTGAATCAGTAGCAGGAAAGCCGAGGGAATGTGATGGCCACCAGTTCGAAGGTAAAACAACGCCCAGCTCTAAAGAACTTGACCTGAGACGCAGTAATGGTTTTAAGGTGTCTTGAGATGCTCCCATCAAACCTCTTAATGTGTGCAAGTTCAACGCCTGGAAAATAATTCAAGTTCGCAAAATGAACTTTCAACTGAAAAGGACCTTCTGAGCATGCCACGCTTGGTCCCCTGCCACCTAACGATGGGCCAAGCATGAAGTTCACATGAATGAACTGTGAACTGCTGAACGAAAGGCTCACAGTTGAGATGACTGTGCACCATTGTTTGCTAATATTTTACGTTGCATAGTTCAGACGAATAATAGAAAATGACCCGGGTTTTCAGATCTCTAGACTTTATGAAATTCACGAATATCATCGGCTGCAATAATGTTAGAGGCATTCCAGCGATCATTTTCAAACTCTAAATTGTTCGAAATTCTCGTGAATATCAACCACAACGACCAAACACTGCACGCTTCAGCGCGCGACAGATATTACAATGTTGGACGTACTAACAAATATATATAGAAACAAAATTACAGGAAGATCCATAGGGAGATTCTTGGGGAATGCGTTAGCATGCCCTTTGGAAACGCCCTACACGTCCACTTTTAGGAAACGCTAACGCTGACCCCTTCACTTTTCTGCTCGGCTTTCTTCTTTGCTCCCTCCATTTTTCGCTGCCTCTTTTTGGCCTCGTTACGGGGTCAGTGTTAGCGTTTCCCAAAGGGGGACGTGTGTGGCGTTTCCCAAGAGTCATGCTAACGCATTCCCTATAAATCCACCAATAGATCTTCCTCTAATTCTTTTCACCCCTTTTCTGTCCTCTGCCTGTCAGAGGACGCCGATACCTTCGGATACGGTAATCCATATCACTCGAGGAAAGAACCACATCTGAACCACTCATGAAAGGAACCATATCCATATCACTCGTGGAGTGAACCGCATCCATCGTTTTAACTACACACACAGATCACAGCCCACGCACCGCTACTACGGAAACCCAGAGCGAAGAACAACCGGCGATGGCAGAGCGGCTACAGAGCACGCCCGCTTTCCACCGCGCCTCTACGCAACACATCATAGATAACAAAGCCGTAGTGCTGAATGAGATGGCGTCATCAGAAAAGGCCAACATTGGGCACAGATTGGACGCGACGATTGCGTCAACGCTCGGCTCAAACTTGACTCGAAGTCGAGCGCTAACGCAGCACTCGTTTTCAATCTGTGTCCAGCGTTGACCCTCTCTGACGACGCTATCTCTTTCAGCACTACGGCTTTGTTATCTAGGAAGGGTTGCGCGGCGCCTCCTCCTCTCTGGCTCCGCGCCAGCTGTGCCGCTGTACGCGCGTGACTTTAACGAAAACGAAAGGGCTCGTTTTGACGAAAACCCGGCGGCGTCTGTCAGTTAGTCAGCGCCGGGGAGAAAGGGAGAGGTTGACGCGTGCTGATGTCAGCGCTTCGGACCAATGGGAGCGTCGCACGCGTCACCCTCTCCCCTCCTTCTCTCTCTCTCTCCCCGGTGCTGACAAATGAAAGACACCACCGGGTTTTTGTCAAAACGAGCGTTCTATAATGCTAACGCATTAAAAACTATATGTACGAATCAATTCCAAACAATATCTATAGTATATGGCGCATGAGATAAAACCTTGCGGCTACTTCTGCATATAATGCCAACTTTTAGGAAAGGCAATTCTTGCTCATGGCCAACATTGAAAGATGTTCTCTAGGACCTCTAGGACCCAGGGCCGGATTAAGGAATTTTGGGGCCTTGGGCTAAGGCTGTTCAAGAGGCCCCTAAAGGTGGTGATATACTGACTATGGTGACGATAGTGGTAGGGGTAACGACCATCACGATGATGTATGTTTCACTAACCTATAAAATACAAATATCGTTCATTTTATGATATATCTCAGCAGGTTTTTGTATCTGTAGATTCGATGATTAGGAAATTAGGGTTTCACTGGGTGGAAATGAAGCAGATGCGGTTGTGGATTAGAGGCTGTTTCAGAAATAGCCAATCACTCACTAAGAGGTACAAAACGCAAAGGAATGAACGATTAGGGAAAATGATAAATAAGTGTTGCGCATGTTGAGCAGGGCCTCGTAAACATCTGTTGAAAAGTTGAAAATAATGACTCCGCGTTCCTATGAACTTGTGTGTGACCAAGTCTGCAACTTTATTTCTTTCTTTCTTTCTTTCTTTCTTTGCTTTTCCTCGGGCAGAGCCCGAAAGAAGGGCAGGTGCAAAAGGCTAAAAAAGCCTGACGTGGCACCGGTCCCTTACAGTCCACACATTATACAGTACGTGTCTCTGCCGACTAATTAAGAACTTTTTTTTTATCCATTTGGACGTATTATTTTAAGCTAAAAATAACAGGTCATACCTCAGAGGCAGGAAAAGTGTTGTCTCGCAATGGCAGATCACTGAGATCAGACACAGACTCCAGAGCAGTTTCTTGCAGTTGCTGCCTCTCGAAAACTTTTGGGTGACATCTCAAGAGCCGGCTCCTTGACATGCCTGTTAGTAATTAGAAAGGATGGCTTCGGGAGTTTCACCGATATTTCTTTTTGCTTGTTTTGAAACTTGTCGTTTTGAGAGGCAAATTTTCATACGGAACTGCGCTAAATGTCAAGAAAAAATTAATAATGTGTAGCATGTATGTTGCTCGTGTAGCCTTTGGCAACACTTTTTTTGCTTGCCTTCCAAGCCACCATTCTCCGCAAAATTCGTCGGGGCCCCAGTACAATAGAGAATCCCGTGGCCGTCCAACCGTCTGGCTTCAATTAGAAAATACTTTAAACGGGACCGCCAGCATCGACAACTTTGCTCCCTTCCACAAGAAGGGTGGGAAACAACGCTAACATTTTGTTACTCTAGCACAGTCTTTTACAACAAGTTCACGAACACCAGCTCGTCTAGAGAAGGCAACGTTTTGGCAAGACTAGTGACTAGAAAGCCAGGGCCCAGAAGCTCATGTGATCCTCCTTTAGGTTTGAGCTGTTTTAAACTGAAACCGACTAGCCTTCTTTTTATTTTGTTTTCTCTTTCATATTTCCAGGGGCCAGCACGGGGCCCCTTGGCAGCCTGGGGCCCTGGGCTGCAGCCCCCTAAGCCCGTACCTTAATCCGGCCCTGCAGGACCTACATTGAGGTTCATACCAGCCACGACCATTGGCGTTTGTAAAAATTGTTCGGCCTTAGTCCATTTGTGTGTACACGAGAATGAAAACTTTACAGGAACTGCTACCGTAGTCTGCACGAAGAGTTCTTGAGGAATGAAAACGTATCTATAAAAAAGAGCCAAATCTTAACCTCGCTATGGTTCTCGCGCTATCGCAAAACTCGAGATACGTTTCTCCAATATACAACGCAAAAATTCAACATTTTCCATAAAAAGTAGTTTACGGAGCCCAATTAGAAACTCAGGTTCCTAATTTGTTTTAGTAGTGATAATTAATATTGTCTCTTCTGTCTATGCTCGGAGGCAGACAGCATTTTGCCGCCCTAGGTAACCTTTAGCAGTGCAACCCCCCCCCCCCCCAAACCCCGGCCCCCCTAAACCTCCGCTCCTCATTCTCACTGACCATGGGGAGCGGGGGTTGTGGGGTGGGGGTGATGTAGCTAAGTTTGGAGTTAAAATTTTTAAAAGTAGCTAGATTTTAAATTGTAATTCCCAAAATATTCAAATTCAAAACCAGATAAAAAAAAAAGAGACACTTAATTTTGGGGCTTCTACAAATTGGCCGCCACCAAAATTCTGCCGACCTAGGCAGCCGCCTACTCTGCGTATTGGTAAGTCCGCCCCTGTCTATAATTCATCCGGGCAATACTACAGTTTCTGTAGTTGCTCTTCTGAAATGAATTGTTTTACAGAGTTTTGGTGAGAACTTCTGAGTGAATGCGCAAATGCTCAATGTCGCACAATGTGGGGAATGTTCCTTCTTCAAGGGGCACTGAAGTCGATTTTGGAAAAGGTCGTTTTTATTCTTATATTGTTTAAAATGTGTTAGTTCTCACATTTACCAAATGTTAGTTCTCACATTTACATATTGCAAAACCGCTTAGTCATCTCAGTGCAAGAGAAAAACATGTGCACTATTTTTTCTCGAGGACTACACTATCTGGACCAATGAAAGCCCTACAATACGCGCAGATTCCGAATGATTTTATTATAACTTATTTCGACGACAGTCTGATAGGTACACATTCGGATAAGACTCCTCTTTTTCACCGCGGGCGAAGCCATCGCTTGCAACTCGCCGACAAGCGCCCTTCGTCGACCACTTCACTCGGAAGAAAAGTCTTCCCAAAGGGCGTGTCGCGATCTCTGAACGCGCTTTTAACGAGGAGATAAGCTACGCACGATTGTCATTTCGGGCTTGTTGGGATGCTCAGAGCGTCTAGATTGAGTTGTCACCACAGAACACCGACCTCAGAATCGACTTCAGTGCCCCTTTAAGACACGTGGGAAGCGCGGGCAGTGTGCGCTAAATTTACCACTCGTACAACAGGCGCAATACTGGCGGTGCTAAAACCTAAACGATGATCTCATTATCTCTTTTTTTGTATCGAGCCTCGCGCTTGTTGTTACACGAGTGGTAACTTTAACGTACCACTACGCTCCTCACGCGCTCTAAATCTTTCTACGATTGATCGATATCGTGGGTTTGCGACGACGCTCAGCAAGTTTCAAATTTTAACCAAGATGTTTGTTTTCACTAAATAAAAAAGCTAACTATAAAATGTGTAGTTTATTACTCGCGTAGGGGTCACACTGTTTATACATCGTACAAAAGGCTATCTGCCTTGCATATTCGAACTCGAGTCACCTTGAGATCCGTGCTTCGAATGTCAGCATGGCAATGCGTGCAAGGGGAAAACATGGCACGCGGCATTCGAACCAGGGATCTTGCGGTGACTGGTTTCTGCAGACTGTCTTTTTTTATGATGTGTGAGCAATGTGACCCCGGCTTTACGGTGACAGTCAGTCCCCTGTATTAGGATCCCTTGGCCTTATGTCTCAGCTGCACAGACAACATTAGTGTACCTTTCAAAGCTTTCTTCCTTACTTTTTTTAAGCAAAATCCGTGGTCCAGATGAAACACCCCTCATAGTCAGTGGCCGGTGAAAAAACCGATGACGTGGGCTCATTTTATTGACGCTTCTAGCTTGTTCAATGCTGAATGTTCAATGTTCAAAACTCGCCGCGACTGGCGTTTCTTAAACTGTCGGCGACTGTACAAAACAAAAAAGTGCCTGATTTTAGTCTTCCGCCGAACATGTTGTCAGCCAATCACGGAGAACAGTAGAAAGGCCCCAGCCAATCACGAAACGCAAAAAACGATTACATCTGAAAAAAGAATAATAATATACGATGTCCGCTGGGACGTTGAGTTAACAAGTGAAACATCATGTGACTGACAGCGCACTTTTTTTTTTTTTGTCTAATCCTATTTTGGGTTTCAAAATTTTCTGGAAATACTCTTATTGTTCGTCGTAACTAACTGCCTGCGTGTCCTGCAAAAAAAAACATAAGTCTCAAATTTAAGTTGTGAAGGTGGTTGGAGAGCGAAGCTGTGGTATCGCCTGCAACGATTGCCCACTGCATTTCAGGCCCTTTTTATGGCAAACGCCACCAGGTGGTGCTCCAGTTTTTGACGTCCTAGAAAACTTTCGGTTTATAAAAAGAATTAACAAAGGCCAGCTTAACGCCGCTGCTTGAAATGTAGATGAAACGTTTAACCACCCATTTTCCGGGTGAACGCCAAAAAGAACGAAGGAGTGCGAGACCTGTTAAAATATTTCGAGTATTCTTGTAAACCCACTCACCTCCTCCAAGGTGTAATATTGCACAGCCGAAGGCCCTCGTTAAATCACCAACTTTGTTGTCCGTGTAGCATTTCTACTTTCTAGCACCGGTGACATAAGACAGGCTTGCAACGACGGTGCGATTGGAAGTCGTTTGGGACGCAAGCGGCAGCTCGTGTTTGAAAACAGCAAAACGGTCTATACCAAATGATTGACAAAAAAAATTAAATACACTGTACCAAAACTTTTTGTATATATGTAAAGCCTTCGTACGCTGCCGTTGCCGCGGCAGCTTATGCAACCGCAAGCTTTACCGAGAAACGCATGCGGGGACCGCTACGTGGTTATCATCTATCACGTGGTTTCGACACTTGTTTTGTGGTTTTCTTATTGAACCAAGTGTCAAAACCACATGAGAAGATATAAGGCGCGCGCGAACGGTGATAAGGCGAGCGCGATGGTTTTCTGTCGAGTATTCTGTAAACAACTCTTCTGTCCACAAAAAAAAGAAAAAAAGAAAACCCGATTTACAAATTAAAAACAACTTCGCCGTAAAAAAAAAAAATTGTATTTTGTTTAGGTTTTGGTTTTTGTGGCGTGTCCACGCTCGACGTTGACCTGACAAACACATGCTCCCCCCCCCCCAAAAAAAAAAAGAAATATATATATATATATATATATATATATATATATATATATATATATATTGTTTTAAGATATGAGACGTCATAGTTCCGCCAAGATGCTGACACAGCCTATAAAGCGGTTCAGCTTATCTCCATTAGAGCTCCCCCCCCCCTCTTTACAGGAAGTTTGTCGCCCGCCTTATCAACTACATTCAGCTGTTAGATCCACATGCGTTCTTTGTCAATGCGGCGTTCC
The DNA here is from genome assembly GCA_037355805.1 of Ixodes ricinus. NCBI lineage: Eukaryota > Metazoa > Arthropoda > Arachnida > Ixodida > Ixodidae > Ixodes > Ixodes ricinus. Next base: position 7,518 of record JAZHYW010038195.1, read on the forward strand.
CGTGAGACTTCCGACACTTGGAGGGAGTTTGCGCTCCGACATTTGCGGGTTACCGATGATGGCAATGAAACCGGGGACCTACGTGTTCGATATGGTGGCGCTGCTGGCACTGGTGGCGTCGGCGGGGTCAACAACCTCTACGCCTCCGAACCTCGTGCTCATCGTAGCCGATGACCTGGGTGCGTACGCTTTTCTCAACAAGTGCTCGAGATTTGACTAAAAGAGACGGACAATTGCTAGGGGGAAAAAAATATATGCCTTCCGTAGTAGGATAAAAATTAAGAATGTTCCAAATTAACGTCGTCACTGACCAGCTTCGGCACGGAATCGCTCCGCTGACCAACCAGGAAAGGCAGTAGCCATTACAGCCGCAGTCAGACTGTCAATACATCACACAAGAGACAGTCTGTAGACAATGTTTGAGGCGTGCTTCTTTCTGGGCTAGGTGGCGCGAGCTACCGCCCAATATAAAGGGTACTGCCGTTAGCATCCATCTATCCTTCCTAGTACAACGTTCCAGTCCCCTTGATCTCACAACAACTGTCCGCAGACATGTTCGGCGTGCATATGTATGAGGCCATAGCCTCCTCTATACCCACAAAGCCTGGCAGTTCGACGACGGAGCCATAGAGTGCCCAGTCGCAGATTTGAAGCGCAGGGATCTGGTAGCACAGACCATCAAAGAGCAATTTCTCGGGGAACCTGGACGTCAGCGCACAGCTTTTGCAGCGGCGAGGACCCGAAACACACTTGTTCGCTCGGGAGAAGTGTGTATCGGCGCCTCGCCGCAGCGGGGCGCCAGTCACGTGGCTCTCCTCTCATCCGTTGTCTGCCGCTCCACCTTTTCCATTTCGGCGGCCGCTTCTCGTGGCGATCTGCCAGGCTTTGTCAGTATAAAGAAAAATATGATGAGGAAAACGTGGTTCGAACTTGCGTCGAAGCGTATCCGCAGATAATTCGGTCATTGTAACTGCCGAGAAACTCCGTGTCTTTTGTATCATGTATGAGTAGGAACATTCCATATGCTTTCGCAAAGATGCTCAGATTTTTTTTTGTAATGTATTTGCTTGATTTTGTTGGCCGTTTACACAGAGGCCTTGATAACTACAGCTGCACAGTGTAGTGTAACATAAAATGTAAGAAAAAGAGAAAAAAACAAGGCAATGACTGACAACGTAGTACCAGACCATAGTAGCACACACACACACGCACGCACGTACACACACGCGCACACACATGCATCGCACAAACGCAAGCACATACGCACGCACGCACGCACGCACGCACGCTCGCACGCGTTCTAAAATGCACTGCCGCCTAAACGGTACACGGAGGCGACACAGGAGTCGCTTCGACATTGCATCCTTAAAAGGAAGCTGAAGCGGTTTTGTATTTGAGGAACCGCACTTAAATCGTCCTCATTTCACCTCCAAAATCTCGAATGTCGAAACATTTTTTTATTTTTTTATTTTGGTGCATGTAGGCTGCAGAAAACCATTTTTAAAGTACCGTTGAAGGCCCCCTTTCCGGAGTTTTCGGAACATCCGCTCTCGCGCATCTTCAGCGACTATCAAAGCTATGCACACACACTCTTACTATTTTTTTTTTCAAAAAGGGTAGAAAAATACGTCACGACTGGTGCCAGTGCGGGGATATGTACCTGGCAAGCTTGTGATTTTCCGCGCGGCCCTCCAGCAACGTGCGCTTAGCGGCCGAAAGATCCACTTATGACGTAACGACTAATCGTGTTTTTTTTTCGCGTTTAGTTACATTTTTGGGGAAAACGAACGCGATATTTAGGTTCACGATATAAAACTACGCTAGAATCAACCTCTATCTCATTTTTAAAGAAAAGATGTTTCAGCCTTTAAGAGCTTACGCTGAAAAAAAGAACAATTTGTGATATATATGTTATATATATACATATATTTTTTTTTAGGCTGGAACGACGTGCCCTGGCACAACCCCGGAATTCTCGCTCCCAATTTGCGGCGGCTTGCGTCGGAAGGTGTCACTCTGGAGCAGAATTACGTGCAGCCGGTCTGCAGTCCGTAAGTACCGGATATTCACTGCGATGGCGCACATTAGGAGAGACAACAGAAACGAGACGGAAAGACATGCCATGGGAGTAATTTCATTTTGAGCGTCACTGATTTGGCCCCGAAACTGGTTCAACGCGTAATCAGGAACATTTGAAGTTGTTTCCTATATTAGTACAAGTCACAATGATTTTGTTTACGCGGAGGTATAGAACTTTCGAATTCGGTTTGAGTGGCTGAGAATTTCTACTGGGAACACTAAAAACGTGACGTTGGTTGTTGTAATATGGGGCAATAGGGGGGTAGTACAGGTTGTTTCTGACAGGTTACGAGAAGTATGATGGTTTGAAATAAACGCTAAATAAATTCATGCCAAAGAAAAAAGGACGTGCTCAAATTGCGCGAAATGTATTGTGTCTTTTAGACTAGCCTGTCCGCCGCTTTGCAAGTTATACAACATATGAAGTAACTCTACTGGATAGCGCGGGAAAATGTCAATGATATATATGGCATAATTTTTTTACGTTTTTTTTTCAATAGCAGACATGTGTGAATAGTGTATTTTGAGTTTGAAGCGAATTCGAAGCGAATGGAGGTTTCAATTGAATATTTTCGAATCCAGTATTGAAGAGTTTCTCCAAATCTGTCACTACCGTGCGCCATGCTTAAACGAAAAATTCAGCTGAACTCGTGAAGGTTGATTCCCGACTATCTTCCACTTGTCCACATCTAAACTCGGTTAATTTTAATGATAACTATATTTATGAACCGTGGCATGTAAAAATGACAAATTTTTCGCAGCTATCTTAATCGGGTAGGTTTATAAATCTGCTTGCTATATAAAAAATATTATTTCTTCAATTCCAAATTTGATATTAAAAAAAGCAAAAAGAACAAGCACGAAAGGTGAACGCGGGTTGTCAAGTCATCGTTGCCCGACATTTACTAGCCTTGCATTCTCGCGGCGGGTTGGCCCCGTTGAGTGCGCTTCTTGCCGAGCTCTTGTGCACTGCGGGGAAGCAGAACTGGCCATAAAACACTGTGTGGAGACATCTTCAAAGCTGAATTAAAACTTTGGATTAGGCTAGTTAGTTCATTGTGATCTATAGAGAACGTAAAAGCGCAAAAAACACGGACGAAGAAAAGACACATACAACACGGACTGGCGCTAACTTTCAACTGATTTAATCGAGAGAAACCACCCAGCACACATGCGTGAACACTCTTTCCTATCTTGCCAACCCCCCGTGATAAAAGCAACCCATAAACACAAACAACAGATAACAATGATCTAAACATTCGTATCAGTTCAACGTGACTACACAAAACCATCTAGGAAAGAAACTTCCTTGTCATTTAGTAAAATCGAAGGCTAGCTGACGCAGTTGTCACCTGAGGACTTGATAAAATACGCTTAAATTATTTCCCTCTCAGTCTTGTTTTTTTTTTTGCTCTTTTATTGAATTTTGTTAATTTTAACAGGGGATCACACCCGCACCGCACGCAGTGTACTGCGAGATGACCCCCGATGTTATACGAACCGCTTGACGATGTTCACGCGCCCTTTCATTAAAACACCGCCCTGTCTGTCCACTATACACGCGCCTGCACGTTAGTGGAATCTCGTAAGCAGCATTAGAGGCACAAGCTGTGTACTCAATGACGTGCTTCTTCGAGCATTGAACACGTTTATGTCTAGTCATCACAGGACAAACTTTTTCCAGCTTGCGCGGAGCGGAGAAAACAACATTGGCACATGGGCGGATCCAGAACACCGTTTTGGGGGGGGGGGGGCGGAAACTTTTTAAGGATACTATTCTTCCATTCTTTCTTGTGCAAGGGGGGTCCACCCATGTCAAATTGCCCTCCGAGAAGGGGAGGGAGGGGGGTCGACTTTGTTTGGGGGGGGGGCGGCTGCCCCCGTCGCGCCCCCCCCCTTGGATCCGCCACTGCATTGACATCGTACTTAATAGCTATTTGCTTAAGGTTGTGAGACACCTTGTGTAAATAAGGTATCACTTGAACTCTTGATTTTTTTAACTTTTTCTCGCTGACCACCCTCCGTGTTGCCTCTACTTTTGATCTTTTGTATGAGGTTTTACACACGCTGGTAATCAAGCAGGCGGTGTGGCCCGCCCTGCCTTTTGATAGCGCTCATTCTAAACCGATAAAGCGAGGGATTGCTCTCAGCTGTCTTCAGGCTGCTCTGACAAAGAGTTGCCATCACGCTTTGACGATAGCTTTGAACTTCAGGTAGAACGCTTAGACAGGGTGGGCTACCCCGCCTGCTTGATTACCAGCTTCTGTGAAAACCTCCTACAAAATATCAAAAGGAAAGGCAACACAGGGGACGGTCAGCGAGAAAAAGTTACTCCAGAATGCCTGAAAGGCCTTTAATCTTGACAGCTTAAATAAACACCAACACCCCACAAAAAATAATAATAATAATATTATTTTTTTTGCTTGGCAATTTAATGTGGTGCCAGAAGACTATCGAATCAATGTTTTGCTACATCGTCACCTATATTTTTAATAAAGGAAAAAAAGAAACGCTACAGCTCGAAACTGAAACGGAAACTGAACTGGGGAGGAAGATGAAATGTAGAGGAGAAAGAGTTGCCGAAAGTCACATGTATAACACCCAACCGCGTTTTTCTTTTTTTTTTTATGTGCGAAGCAAATGAAAAACGCGCACATCACAAGTCGCACGAAAAACGCAAAGTCAAGCACATCGTGCTCGACGTTTGCGCGTTTTTCAAGCTCTTACCGATTCGTGTTCCTGAAGTTTAACTTCAGCCTTGAGAAGGAGGGATGACTCGCGACGCCTTCGTGCGAATCACCTTGGTGGTCGGGTGAGCCGTACGGAACAAATCCTAATTGTCTTGATCGCTAAACAATTTCTCTTTCGAAGCTAGACAGATTCGCCGGTACCGCGAACAACAGTTTTGAAGTTGAGGTCCCACGTCCGTCGTCCGCCGCCATCGCTTAGTCCGCTTTGTCCAGCCGTCCAGCCGCGCATCTTCCGCAATACGACGCCATGTTGAGAATTACGCAGATAATGCACAGAGTAGGTATACTTCCGGCACTCTGTGCAGCTTTTCATATCGATCAACGTATTTCAGCTTTTTTAGAAGGTACAAAAATGTGTGTATAATATTTTTGTCTATTTTTAGTATTGAGTGTGTGCCTTCGATGACCCACGACTTTGATTATCTTTGGTGGTTGTATCAAAACCACAGAAAACGGCACGTGACCACGGAGAATAGAGTGAGCGCGACTCAAACCGGCCGGTTCCCGATCGGTGGTTTTCGCGCGGAAAGAACTCGAATTTCGAGCCGCAAATTGTGTTTTTGGGTAGTCGGGCTCTCATATGTTATGTACAAACAAAAATCTTTGCGAGAATAAATAACTTTTCAGTCTTCCTTTAAGAAAAAACAAGGCATGGGTTGTTACCTTTCCGCTTCTTGCTTCGCAGCTCGTTCTATAGACGCTTTACACACGCGCCAGGGTACAGCCTTCATTGCTGACCTTCACTTGTCTTTCCCACATGCCGAACCACCAAAGTGAGTGTTGACGAGCCTCGGCCAATGCTGTGGAGAAGGACACAGTAGAACCTAGAATGGCAACAACCTGCCCTGCTGTGCTAAAGATGAAGTGCAGTAGATGTAATAAGAGGAAACAAAAACTGAAGGTCGGTTATGGCGGGGCCCATGCACAGCTGCTGTAAAGCGTCTATAGGCGTTCTTACCTGCAAATGCTGCAATCCACTTTTGGCCACGGAGCGTTAGTAAGTTGCATAGGACTCGTTACGTCCTCATTTTTGAAAGCTGCCAGTGACGATAGCCACCAATGACTGTGCACAACGAAGAACTATTGCGCGTCCGCCACAACTGCCGCCTTTTCGGACATTACACAACCGATGTAAACTTACACTGCTTACCTGTTCGTTGTGCAGGACTCGAGGCGCCTTGATGACGGGCCGGTACCCGTATCGATTTGGAATGCAGGTAAGTTTGAATTTGGCACGATGACTTATATCGCCTATCGTTGTCCCGTTGTTGTACAGCGTTAGCGGTCACAGCCTATAACCAACTACAAAATGGTGGTTTCCTGTCATATCTTGTAAATAGCCAGTCTAAATATAGATCGTTTCGATGCACCCGATAAGAATAGAGAGTTTTAGGGAATCGTTTTTGCACTTCCGATACGGTGCGATTGGCCCTCCGGTACGAGCTGCGCATGCGCGAGTCTTCTGTGGTAGCGCATGCGCAGTTCGTACCGGAGGGCCCATCGTACCGTATCGGATGGGCAAAAACGGTTCCCTAAAACTGTTTATTACCCGATAACGATGCGATGCACGCGCAAAGGTGGTGGCGGTGTGTCGGCTATCGTTAATAGAGTCATCGAATTGCGTTTATGTCCCACTGCGACGTCACGCGACATTCTTATGTCACATGGCGTAGTCGCGTGACACCGCAGCATCGCGCACCTGACATCATGACGTCACTTGACACGATATTCCCGATACATTTACCGGGTAGCTTTCTCCACTAAATTGAGCGGATTCAATTATGATGTCACGTGACATGGCGTCACATGACACTGCGACGTCACAGTGTCGCGTGACGCCGTGATTCTCCGCCAAATTTAGCGGAGACGTGATTTAGCGGGTGATCACAGCCTACCGTAACGCCACCCTCTGATCCCCCGTGCAATTTTGCGGACAAGTGTATGCTAATCAAAACCTCCCCCCCCTCCAAAAAAAAAAAAACGGTTTTAGCCGTGAAAAGCCTGTTTTCCCGCCCCACTCCGCCCCACCCTTTTCTGCCTCAGTCAGGACGACAGATGTGAGACAGACTGATCCCAGAAGCCAACAAAGTCCAGTTTAATCAACCAGTCTCTCGTCAGTCTTTCCACATTTCGAACATCTCCCGGTGACTGGCAGGGACGTAGCAAGCACAAATCAATCAATCAATCATTTGATTGGCACCTGTGCATGTACAGATCCCGGGAGGCAGACAGAAATGCAACAGTTGTTGGCTTAAAAAGGACGTTTTTAAGAAAATAGTGTATTTAATAATCAAATACCAAATTCCTTTAAAAAAGAATGTGTGTGGAGACCTGTACTTGTTTCTTTTTTAATGCGCCGAGAAACTGGGAGAGATAAGGAGGCGAGATCGCGCGGTGACGTCGGAACACCGAGCTCTGATTGGAAGGATTAGAGGGTAAAGCTAAAGCTAGCAGCCTTTGTCTCTACTGCGCTCGTCGAACGCGTTCGAATGCCAGAGCCAAACGCCGGCGTTCCGCGTTCTAACGCTTTCGACGAGTGCAGCAGAGACAAAGGCACCTAGCTTTAGGTCACCGTGTAAGATATATACTCTATATATGTTACACCGTGCTTTAGGCCTACCAACTAATCATTCGAACCTTCCCCGCTGCCTCAGTTTCTCCGCGCATATTAGACCTCGTCGTTCTACTTTTACCGAAGTCTCCGGTATCCCATGTTCACCCAGTCACCAATCCCTAACCACAGAGTGGCGAATTTTGGCGTCCCCCAATGAAGGCCAACACATGGCTCTTATTGGACACGAGTGATGCGTAAGTCTTCGGTCGGGGCTCGGGACCTCGCTGATTGGCCACGAGTAGCATCCGAACGCTGACGTAGCACTCGTGACCAATCAGAGCCCCCGTTGGCCTTCTTTGGGTGATGCCGAAGAAAATCAACCTTCAATCAATCAATCAGACGTGTACCAGGCACCGTATTGTGGCTTTGTCACCTATAGAAGTTTTGTGACCCATTCCAACCATCTTGTTGCTTCCACCTGCAGCACGACTGTTTGCACTTGATCCACGCAGAACGGCATCATCAGGCCGCTGGAGCCCCAAGGGTTACCGCTGGAGCTCCCGGTCCTCGCCGATGAACTGCGACAGCGGGGATACTCAACCCACGCAATCGGCAAGTAAGTCTCCCTCCTGCTCTTGGAATGATACGCAAATCTCCTTGATAAACGCGTTTTTATTTTACCAGTACCGCCTACCATTGTTGTGGAACAGCGCAAGATACGTGCTCTGAGCGCCAGAGCCGTGTATACGGAGAGTTTGGTCAATGGGAGGCGCGGGCATGCACGAGACGCAGAAAGTGGGCTTGGCATTCTCTCTTGGCCAACCAGAAGCCTAAAAGAATTCCCTAGCGGTGGTAGCGAGAGTCAGTTTTGGTCGCTTTAATAAGCGCGTAAGAGTTAAATGTAGTAACCCTTCATGGTCGAAAATAGGGTGCACGTGATGTTTCGATCGTAATCATGCAGAAAGATGTAAGAAACGAATATGCCGCTTGAACTCTGTTTTGCGTGGACAGAGCTAGTGTGACCGCTCGGGTGGCAGATTCCCGGCCCTCGGCGCTTGGCGTACGGATTATGGCGTACGGATTATGTCGATCGTTCCGCCAGTCGCACTCTTCCACCATGATTTTGGATGACCGTGACTGAAACTTCACGTGCACCATATTTTCAGTCACCGAGAGGTACTCCGACGCACTTATCAAGTTCGTTTCTCGCGACCACCGCCAGGGTATTATTTCCGGCTTCTGGTTGGCCATATTCGAATTTGTCAATTGAGCACGCCCAGCCCGCTTTCGGCCAATGGCGCCTTCTCATTTGTCTCCTCTACTTCCCAACGAATGGCCAAACTCTCTACATATACGGCTCTCACGAGCGCGTACTCCCCCGCCATTCGCTTCTAAGGGCCGGCCATTTTAGTGCTGCGCCGCCATTTGCTTCCGCCAGGGCCGCTCGAGACACTGGCCTCGTGCACTGGCGCATTTGACGCTATTGGCGACCTGCGCGACCAAAAGCGTCACTGTCATCGGCCTTCCAGGATTGGTCACACGCTCACTATGACGTCTTTAGTAGGATGAGTTCTGCTCTCGTCGACGGAAATAAGAGCAAAGTCAGACTCTCAACTTTGACGGTGTTGATTTAGGAACGTGATGACCAGGCTTCCACCGCACTTTTTACGCACCATCGAACTTGTCACTCGCTACTAATAATCTCGGTCGTGACGTCAGTGATAGGAACCATGAGAGGGCGCCACCGAAACATCTCGTCGCCAATACTTGCAAGACAAACGCAAACACATCGAAAGCAGAGCCGTATATAGAGAAAGTTTGGCCATTCGTTGGAAAGTATAGGATGCAAATGAGCAGGAGCCATTGGCCGAAAGCGGGCTGAACGTGTTCCACGGCGTCCTCACGAATTCGAACGTGTCCAACCTGAAGCCGGAAATAAAACCCTGGCGGTGGTCGCGAGAAACGAAATTAATAAGTGCGTCGGAGTCACACTCGGTGACTGAATATATGGTTCACGTGATGTTTCGATCGCGATCATCTAAAACCATGGTGGAAGAGCGCGACTAGCGGAACGATCGACATAATCCATACGCCAGCCGCCGAAGGCCGGAAATCTGGCGTCCGAGGTGGTCATACTCTGTCCGAGCAAAACGGAGTTCGAGCGGCACATTCGTTTCTTACGTCTTTTTGCATGATCATAATTGAGACCTCATCGGCACCATATTTTCAACCGTGAAGAGTAACTTCATTTAACCCTATGCGTTCTTATTAAAACTGTTTCTCGCTACCACTGCTAGGGGATTTTTTCGGCTTCTGGTTGGCCAAGGAGCAGCATGCCAAGTCCTTTATCAGCCTCTAAGGGACGCTCTGGCTCTGCCGCTCCTCCCATTGGCCAAACTCTCTCATACATGGCTTTCATCAAGGGGTTTTAGGTCGATGCAGGGTTTACGCGACGCAAGCGCTCGCCTCCCCAGTATAAAATGATTCAAAGTAAATAACCAAGTCAAGGCGCTGACGAACGCGCCTGCAAAATGTCCTTTGTTTTAGGCTTTTGCTTTAGAACAGTTACTGCTGCAGAAGACAGCACGTGCTGCGCCTAGAACTACATTTACGGCATTCCCCATGATACTTGGGTAATTTTTACTTCAGATTCAGAAAGCACGTTCAACACATTCTTTAACTAAATCGTTGTGCCGTGCATCGTAACCTATGACGATCTTTCTAACTTCATGGTGCGTCGACTCGAATATTGACCGGGAAGTTTGGGAATTATGAAGGAAATAAGTCTGCAACGACACATACATTGCAGATGCTCCGGTCACGACGCATTCGATAGTAGGGACTTTCAGCAAACCGTTACCACGTTCCGCGTACTGCATGCACTACGGGAGCCCTTGAAGCAGGGTGTCGAACGGAAATGTTTTCGTTCCGGTTTTTGTTCCGGTTCAGGGAAAACGGTTCAGCTCCGGTTCAACTCCGGAATGAAAAAATAAAGGTTCAACCGGTTCGAACCGGTTCGTACTGATATGCTACAAAAACAATTGACGACAGCAAAAGATAAACTATCCATATTTTATACAAGTGTTACATCTAAATAGCAAAGCCTCACATTACATTGTGAAACGAACAAACTAGTGCTGGGGCACCTCAGGACGTGCGTGGAAGCGCATGCAGTTCAATGTCAGGCAGCTGACCGGAGAAGCAGGACGTTGTCAAGCATATCCGGGGAAAGACGGCACCTCTGAGACAATAAAATGAACTTCAGTGCAGAAAAGGCTCGCTCCACGCTGACCTGGGTCGCAGGCACTCCCAGGGCTACTTGCGCCAGCGCGCAGAGTTCCGAGATGGAGCTCCGTCTCTCCTCCCAAAACTGCAACACGTTAGCGTCACTTGAAAGCAAGCGGCTCCTTGTCAAGCCTTTCCAGGAGGCATGCCATATAGGAAAGTGGGCTACTGGTGCCTCGAACGTGCACGCCAGACTCAACCTCTTTGTCTTTGAGGAGCACTTCCAGGGCATCTTCCGGATCTTCTGAAGCCGCAGCAGTTTCAGAAGACAAGGTAGAATCTTGCTTGCATTGCAGAGCTGTGATCCACCTCCAAGTCTTTGTCAAATGCAACGTGGCCCGGTACTTTTGCTAAGGGATGAGAAGAGGGCGGTAGCGGGGATCCATGTACACTGCTGCACAGAAGACATCTGTGTCAAGAAGTTGTCGCTCCTTCTTTTTCATTGACTGGACCATTGCTATCGGCGACGATATCTTGAAGTGTCCATGGAATATCTCGGCCATGCGCCGTAGAAATCTCCTGCAGTGAGCTGTTCCTTCTGCAATGCTCTTCGTCGCCACTTCTGGCGGGCGAAGCGATACCTGCTGAGCATTTCGACTTCCGCCCATACATCTTCAGTCGGCCTGGAGCTTTCTTCTTTGAGCAACCCTCCGGCGAAGACTCTTAGTTCAAGTAGCCTGAGTGAGCATATGCAGCGTGGACATCCACCGCGTTGAATAATCAAGCATTGGTTTCTTCAATCCTATCTTCCTGATCAGAGACATATTACATATTGGACACGTAGTCTTTTAACAAACGCACGGCTTTCTCCGGTTTGTGCGAAAATAAGTTGTTGTTGTTTTACATTTTCGGTTTATTTTTTAGGTTACTGTGTTTTTCGCCACGTCCTTTTCACGCGACCTGACTTCGCGTATGAACCGAAAACGCATGAAAAATATATCGGTTCCGCTCCGGAGCGGAAAAAATTATTTCGGTCCGGTTAAACTCCGGTTCGAGCGAAAATAACGGTTTTTTTCCGGTTTCGGTTCACGGTTCGGGTTCGGTTCAATGCCCTGCCTTGAAGCATGCTTTAAGCGCGGGCCCGGGTGATACCATGACCGCGGGGCGCGCTTAAATGCACACTTCAAAGGCTCCGGTCGTGCCGTACGCGGAACACGGTAACGGTTTGCTAAAACTCCCTGTTAGCGTCAACGTGAAGCCTCTCGAACGATGTCGCCTTTTTCGCAGCTAGGAACCGGCGAAAGGCTAGCGCGTGAATCACTAAGGTGTGTTTACCTAAGCCTCACACTCCACCCCATAAACCACGAGACGTACGATGTCAACGAAAATCGCACCAACCGTGCAGAGCGGCAGAATTGACCATGTTGTGTTACTCCACAAGTTTTTTCCGAATACGCATCAGCGACCTGTTTTGCTCGCATGGGAAGATGGCACCTGGGCTACTGCAAGTGGCAGTACACGCCCACCTTTCGAGGCTTCGACTCGTTCCGGGGTTCTACCTGGGCTCCGGGGACTACTACGGGCACCTGGGCAACGCGGAACTGGCCACTGAACGCCACCGGTTCGGTTCCGGCGCCCGCGCGGACTGGAAGGACCACGGCAAGGTGCAACGTGGCACAAGAGGCTACGACTTTCGCGCCAACAACAGCGTGGACTGGAAGGCCCGTGGAAGATACTCCACGGTAGGCACACGACACTGACCCCGTCACCCAAACAAGACATCGGCCCATTATCGCATTCGCGAACTTTCGTCGGATCCTGAGTTGCCCGCAATCTGACGGAGACAGGTGCGGATCCAGAACTCCGTTTTGGGGGGAAAATTTGTAAGGATGATATTCTCCCATTCTTTCGTGTGCACCGGGGGTCCACCGATGTCAAATTGCCCTCCGAGAAGGAGGGAGGGGGGGGGGTCGACTTGGTTTGGGGGGAGGGCGGCCGCCCCGTCGCCCCCCTCCCTCCCCCTTGGATCCGCCACTGGGCGGAGAGTTCTTGGGGAGAAAGCGCTGCTCAACCGAGATTTCGGTAGCATGTCAAAAAGCTCCACAGCTTGTCGAAATGAATCCTCTGCCCTCCGCTAGGAGGCTTCGGGTGTGCCTTGTTGGTTTGCAGCGTAAAGTAAACCACTCGAATTCGTGACTTTTCAGGTGCATTGTCGAGCCTCGTGGTTCAGACTGGTTCGGCAAACCATCAAACTTTTGGCGGAATGGGTCCAAGTTCAACTTTTGATGAGTGTTGCACGACTTCTACAGCGTGCACACTATCGCTTCGATCCAACTTTGGACGGTCCGCATAACTCTAGTTCTTAACGTGCCCGAAGGTGGTGGAAGCGGTCACTAAAACTGTGGAAAGATTGGCTCACCTAAATAAATCACACCAACAAAAAAAGTGTTTTTTTATACTTTGCATGTAATAGTTAAATAATATTTTGTGTCACTGTGGTGCTTATTTTGGGGCAATTTAAGTGAGGAATAAGAAAAACAATTGTATTTTATTTCCCTTTCACCGATGTTTCAGTTATAATAAACGCCAAATATATAATATTATAATAAACGCCAAATAAAACAATACGCTCGATAAATATTGCACACTTTGTCCGATAGGTGGCGTCAGCTCATTTTCAATTTCAAAGCATGCTAGTAATAGTCGAACGTCAGTCGAATATTTTGCCGAACACTGCGTTAAAAGTTCCAAAACAATTTTTGGGTAATTTTGAAGAAAAAATTGCTTAGCGATATTTTTTTGTATAGGCAAAACCAGTTCTCATTTTCTTTCTTTTGACTTCAGAGGTATCATGTAGTCATATACTCTCGATTAATGAAGGCACTGCCTTCGGGCGCCTCTGTGGTAAATTTTTTGCCGAACGTCTAAAGTGGGATCGAATCATTAGTGTACACTCGGTACTAGAAAAAAATAACATTTGAAAAAACATAATTTGTACAGTTGTTCGAATTATATTTTAGTGCATATAGAAGCACACATTTTTACATTTTTTAATAAAACGATAAAATAAAACAATACGCTCGATAAATATAGCACACTCTGTCCGATAGGTGGCGTCAGCTCATTTTCAATTTCAGAGCATGCTCGTAATAGCTAGTCGAACGTCAGTCGAATATTTTGCCGAACATTGCGTTAAAAGTTCTCGAACCTGGTCGAACTTGAACCTCCCTAGTTGTAACCTGCCCGCGAATTCACGGAGGCGACGCCACCTAGCGAAAAAAACGTCAGAAGAAATCATCAGGCGGCATGCGTCACCTAGTCAAGTCTTTAATATCAGCCGTAAAAACTGGCGCGGCTGGTTGGCCAAAATATGAAGATAAACAGGGATCTAAGTTCAGAACAAGCTGGAAATGCAGGAGGGAATTTCAAATCGCAGCTATTCTGGCAGTTCCAGCTTCTTATGCAAATGCAGGCCTTGATAATGAGCACGATGACGTCTGTTTTCACTGAAAAGATACGCTCTTCGTTCTAAAATTAAGCCGGGTTTCATTGAGGCCGAACAGGCCACAGTGCAGGAACGCAGTAATCTTCGACCTTTGACCTCAAGGTATGTGACGGTCAATATCCTCTATCACGTGGCCTTTCACCATTAGAGATGTGACCTTTCAAAGCTTGTCTTAAAAAGCTTAATTTTTTTGCTGTTTTGATCTCTAAGGAACCGAAATAAACCTAACCCTTAGACGTCGACCGATGGGCCGTCGACGCCGACAACAACAGCGAGACACCTGCGACTGTGGAGCAGCAATAGTACCACTAGATAAGCTTAGAGTATCGGCACTTCATTCCCCGATTGCCTTGCGGGATGGATGGATGGATGGACGGACACTAACGGCTGTATACTTTTTATAACGGGCGACTGCTTGCGCCACCTGGCCGCCATTTTTTGTGCTAAGTACACATCAGGGCGCCATTGGCGATCATTGCGATTCAAAACCGCAACTTCCTGAGCTTTAGATACGGTGTCAGAAAGCTCAGGCGATGTTGTTTTGCCCTCTCGCGGACTGTTTTAGCATTTCTGGAGTACGGACAAGCGTTTTCCGCGATGTCACATAACTAATAACAATGATTTTCAAAGGGATGTGCAACGACATTGGGTAGGAACGTTTCCCACTTTACACCAGCTTACTGGGACACTAGTGGGTCCAAGAATACTCGAACGCAACGCCACTGACCAAGAAGCGTTTTCGTCGCGGCGGAATTCCAAGAATAAAGGCTGACTTTTCTTTCAGTCTCTCCTTCGCAAAAAACATTGATGACGGAGCTGTAGGGACAATGCCAACAATGCGATCCCCAGGCGTGCGTCATCAAGTTATGCGATCCCCGCTGTGACGATATTTAAATGCTGCTCACACAGTGGACACGAAGACTGCGTAGGCATTCGATTTTGGCTCGTGACAATCAATGCCTCGGCATGCATTGGGGGAAGTAAACGGTGTTCGTTTTTTGGTATAATTATTTTTCTTTTTATGCGACTGCCATTGCGTAGAGAAAAAAAAATTGACGTGTGTTTCATATATTATGAATGTCAAGGAATAATTCTAAGCTGTATTTATTGAAAGTGGAAAAAATTGTTACATCGCCGTGTCGTAACTGTAAAGCGTACCTTTCTCTATTCGTCACCGCAGACTGTTTTCGGCAAGGAAGCGACGAAGGTGGTTCGACGAAGTTCCCGCCATGGGCGCCCCATCTTCCTCTACTTGGCCTTCCAGGCCGTGCACGCCCCATTGCAGGTGCCCGCCAAATACGAGAACTTGTACCGACACATCCACAACGTGGATCGAGGCGGTTCTGCGGTAAGAGCCTCCATGCACACGGCGAAAGTTTGCAACATTAAAGGTGTTAAAGGAGCGACTTACACCCATGGCTAGGCATTTTCAGCACCTTTTCAATGAATTCACCCTTCTTAATGCGAAATAGGACGCTGCCACCTAGCCGAAAGACGTGAAGAGAAATGGGACACCGCGTAGAGAAATGGGGAGCTACCGCTTATTCAAGTGTGCAGCGAGAACTGGCGTATTCTGACGGCCAAAATATGAAACAGAGGAAAAACGAATTGAATTGATGCCGCTGGAGTTGCCACCGCTAACCGCACACGTATAGATGAAAGTTTTCTGCATAGTTTCGTGAAACTTAAACTCGTGCAAGGTTTCTTGGAAATATGAAAAAAAAAATGGTATTACCGGCATTTATTTTCTGTAACCCCAACAATCTCGTATTAGGACTGTCCAAACAGAAGACCTTTTTTTTTAAGTTCACGGCATTTTTTTGCATTATAAGTGTAGGTTTTTCTCCGGTTCCGGTCCGCCTTTGAACGTGGTTGTCTTTTCCCGGGGGAAAGCTACCTTCCGCTTGTCATTGGACAGCGTCTTGGAGCGTGCTTGTCACGTGGGTCCAGTCAGCCACTCACACGTCCTACTGGCTGTCACCAAGGCCTCCACTCTTGTTGTCAAATGCGGTTCAGTTTGGTATGAAAAACCGTTGAAATCTCAACCGCATATCTTGCGGTTTGGAAAGCCGCATGATGCGGAAGGCGATCAAGTGACCTTTTTGTTCCCTCGCCTGAGACAGGAAAATAAAGCTGAGCCAAAATACGTTGAGTGATGTTTCAAACAAGTGACCTTGAAAGGTTAGAGGCAGCGCGAGGCCAGTGAGATGGGAAAAGGAAGTGCGGCTGGATTCTGGCACTTCACGAAATTAAGTTTAAATATCTTCAACTCCGAATGCGGGTAGTGGACTGTGGAAGCCGAAAAATGCCAACGGGGACGTCATACGACTCGCAAGAATTTTGCGCTTTCCGGTGTCTGCAACCCAGAATCCGATTTAAATTAAACCGCGCTTTACTCGAGAAAAAAAAATCACCAGCATATTGCAGAATTAGTGCTAAATGCGCTCTCTTTTTGTTTTGTTTCTTAAGAAAATTTCCACATTGCGAAGAAAGCAGAAACGTCCGATTTCATCCCCAAACTTCTACAGGGACAAAGAAGCTCCTGGACCGGTTTGCTGGTGAACGCCGGTAACTCTCATGGTGATTAAAATAGCCGCTAGAGGGATTTTGAGATCACGTGACCGGCTCTGCGGTGAGAAAGTACCTAACGCTCCAGCCGATTCCACTCGGCAGACGTAAGCCTTGCCTATCGTTTTATTTATTCCTCTATTAACATAAATTCTTACCCACGAACTTTACAACACCGCTCCTAAAGTACACCAATGCAATTCATTTCACTTACATTTCGAGCCTGATCGCACTCTCTCCATACTCGCAAAATCGGACTTGAATATACGAATGGAGGAGGGATTAGTTGCCGCCATTTGCCTGGAACGCTATGTACCTTTAGGTTTCTTTTCCCCACAAAACCTCAAAATTCCCCTCTCGCGGATATCCGTACGCACTATGCAAACCGGGCCCATAGCTGGGCTCACCGTCTTACCCGAGTCGTATCCCTTGCAGGGATGGTGACGGCCATGGACGATTCCGTGGGGGTCCTAGAGCAGGAACTGATCAGGCAGGGCCTCTGGAACAACACCGTGCTCATCTTCACCAGTGATGTGCGTACACTCGATGCGTGGTGCACATAACCCGGTCTACGTAAAGCCATAAGTATGACCAGTTCTCGATCAAGGTAACTGAGGACGGGCATGCTTTTTTAAAGGCGTGGCATTCGTCTGGTAGCGCTTTCGTGTCCGCGTCTGGAATCTAGCCTCGAAGACGTCATGGCGTTTGCGAGACACCGCGGTGTCACACAACACTGTGACAACGACGTCATAATGGCTAGGTGGCGCAAGCTGCCGCCCGTTACAAAGGGTATAGCCATTACCATCCATCCATCCATCCAATGTCACTTTACGCGTTAGATGACACCATGACCTGACATTGTGACGACTTGACGACGACGTAATGGTGTGACGCCATGGTGTCACGTGACGTAATCTGACGTCACGTCACGTGGTCACGTGACGTAACATCAGGTGATACCATGATGCGAGAGAGATACCTAAAAATGCTATGCATTTAGAGCGGTTTTGTAATACACCTAAAGGCTAGGCAGTTATCTCTGATCCGAGAAATACCCAATGTTTCTGAAAACAAAAGACTAACCTTAAAGAGAGAGAGATAAAGGTTGCCATGTTAATGGCCCAGTCCGTCAAGAACGCGAACGAAAGTTTATTGCTTTTGACCACATGTGCTCAAACAGCTTTAGCAAGTTTGCGGAGGGGTACCGGTGCTTTTAGGGGGAGCGCGTGGCGGCGCGCATACTGAACGCTGGGTTGGTGTCCGGCACACGTGCAGAACGGCGGACAAGTGCTCGCCGGCGGAAACAACTGGCCGCTGCGAGGCAACAAGAACACGCTCTGGGAAGGGGGCACCAGAGTACCCGGCTTCGTGGCCAGTCCGCTGCTCAAGCGCAGGAACTGCATCAGTCACAGGTCACCTCGAGTCTTCTTAATTTCCCGCACTCAACACAATGAAAGCCTGCTCGTACATACGTGTCCATGTTCTTGGAACCGTAAAAATAACAGCTGCTTTTTGGCGTCATGCGTGTAGTCCAAAAGGTCCCGTGACGGTGCCGTTGAACGTCCGGCGGTCGCGTACTTCCAGCGTGGTATTTGAGAACTCGTGTAGACCTCGAGGATCCCTTCTGGGCAATACGCCTCTTCTCGTCTCGATTTGGATGAACATCTTCTCTACTTCACGTATGTTATCGTTCGGTGATGCCGCCCCCAGCGGAGACGACGCCACACAGTGGAAAAGACGCGGAGAGAAACGAGGGGAGCTACACCACCTGGAGTGTATGGCGAAAACCGGCGCGGCCTGGCGGCCAATACGTGAAATTTAGGAAATGGAAGGAAACGCACGAGGTTGGAGTTATGCCTCGAGACACTTTTCGCGACGAGGGCGGAAGGCTCGAAGCCTGGGTCTCGCGCTTGCAGCTTTGGCTTCTCTTGCGGAGTTCGTACATCGAGTTATGCCGAAGTCGTTCGGGCCGGTCATCGTCGTAACTTCTTCGTGCAGCGTGGTGCACGTGACCGATTGGTTCCCCACCCTGCTCGGACTTGCCGGCGGCACCCCGGCCCCCGTCGGTCTAGACGGGGTGGACCAGTGGGCGGCCCTTAGCGAGTGCGGGCCGTCGGCCCGGGAGGGCTTCGTGTACAACCTGTTGGACCAAACGCCCCTCACCGGCGCCATCAGGTGAGTGCCTCAGCCCCTCGGTGGACCATATACAAGTAGTCCCTGTAAAAGTAATTATGTTGCGTGCACGTTTAGACCGCGTGGTTTGAAAAGTGGGAAGTTTGTCAGCCCCAATGGAGGTCAGGGAAACAACACCTAGAAGAATCCAGGCGTGCGAACGTCTTCCTCTTTCTTCATGGTACGTCATCACAGTCGGATGACGTCAGCAGCTCGACTCGAGCCCGATACGGAGCGTCCTTCGGGTGGTACACGAGGCCTTGACGAAGGATGACGCAGCTTTCGTGTCCAATCTGTGCCTTCGCTCAACCTCACCATGATGACGTCGAAAAGTGCACAGGCCTTGATTATTCTAGGTAGTGTTCGTCAGGGTTAGCTTGCTAGAAACACCGTCTTCGATAAGACTGTGTGGAAGGAAGCCTAACCAAGCCTGCTGGGCGCTGAGGTCTTTAGCGTGAATCTCGCAGTAGTGATACATAAGCGCACTTCGGTATACAACGCTCATCCAGACCTAAACCGGTAGGGGTTGGGATCGAACCCAAGGTCCCTGCAGCTACTGCAGTGGTAGCTTTCGCTCCAAGTGGTTGGAGCTGCAGCACGAAAGTTTGTCGGTTCTTCGCTGAATATCTATGCCACTGAGTTCAGCCTTTGGAAGCACAAAGTGTAGTTAGAGGAACTTTGGGAACTACTGGTGGTGTCATGGTTAGGCACGGCGGTCCTTCACCCCGAAATGAGTGACTGGAGCGAAGAACTGCCCACGGCGCAGGTTTGGCGACCACAAGTTGCTGCACGGATCCGGCGGCAGGCCCGATGGCTGGTATCCCGAGCCCCTGCTCGAAAAAGCGAACATCGACAAAACGGGCCCGAAAATGAACCTCACCCTGTTTCTGTTCAACGTTCGCGGTGGGTACAACCACGACGTGGACATTTTTCTTTTACTTATTTTTAGAGCGCAGCTCTTAGGCGCCCGTTTCCGGCTTGAGCGGCGTCGCCGTTGGCGTCGCCGTCGGCGTCGGCGTCGCCGTTGGCGTAACTGCAAGGTCACGTGACCCCCAAGGTCACGTGACCCCCTAGCTCACGTGACCCCCAGGTCACGTGACCCCGCCCCCGAGGTCACGTGACTCCCTCCGAGGTCACGTGGCCCCCAGGTCACGTGGCCCACAAGTCACGTGACTCACAGATCGCGTGACCGCCCCGAGGTCACGTAACACCCCCTCCCTGCCTTCCCTCCTCCTCAAGAGCTGCGCTTTAATTCGGTGTTACAGGGAGTTGTAAATGGCTTTCATTTTTTCTTCTTTTTAAAGCGCAGCTCTTAGGCGCCCGTTTTCCCGCTCGCGTTGCATTATCGGGCGTCACAAACCTATACACTCATTCAATTCCCCGCTAAATTTAGCGAAGAAACTGAATTGGTGTGTAGGTTTGTGACGTCCCATGATGCAACACTGCGCAATCAGTTTCCTCGCTAAATTTATCCCCGCTAAATTTAGCGAAGAAACTGAATTGGTGTGTAGGTTTGTGACGTCCCATGATGCAACACTGCGCAATCAGTTTCCTCGCTAAATTTAGCGGTAAACTGACGTCACATGACTTCAACATCAATTCAGTTTCCCCCTAAATTTTCCGTGGAATTTAATTGGTGTTGAGGTCACGTGACGTCAATTTACCCGCTATATCCAGCGGAGAGACTGAATTTGTTCATAGGTGACGTGACACGAAGTCATGTGACGTCATTTTCCCCGCTTAATTTAGCGTGGAAACAGAATTGGAGTTGAGGTCACGTGGCGTCAATTTTCCAGCTAATCTTAGCGGGGAAATTGTGGGAGGAGGGGAGGGTACAGAGAAGGAGGAGGGGAGGATACGGAGGAGAAGGATACGAAGGAGGAAGAGGATGATGGTGCAGAACCACTACGTGAGGAGAGTGATCTATGTGTACATCTCTCTCTCTTTCTTTATATATACAGGGTGTTTCATGAAAGGTGGACAAATTCGATATTGCGAAAACTACGCGTCGCAACAAAGAAAGACGTGTCGTTTTGGTCCTGGGCCAGGGGCCTATTCAGGAAAATTATTAAAGTCCGGGAGAATTAGACTGCTATTTATTTTTGCGTAATTAACTTTTTTATTATTGTGTTTAAGGGCATGCTGTCACAAACGCATCGTACAAATCTTTTTTTCGATAAGCCTATGTAAAGAGAGCTTGGCCGCAAGCTTCTTGGTGCACGGCAAAGTGCTAACTTTACAGGGGCAAAGAGCGAGCGAATTTGAAAGTCTCGAAGAATAAAAACATATTTATTAAAATACTGAAATTTTAACTACAGTGTGTGCTATGGTCGGCAGCTATTATATTTCTCGGGGACTTTACAATTCTTCATTTCAGTGAGAAGAAATTCTTTTCGTCAAAGTGGTCCATTGGAACCTATGCAACAATACTATATCGGCCCAGGAATAAAAAGTATACAATCCCAAAGTTCAACTAGGTATTAAATAAGAGTGTATTAGTGCCCTCTATAGATATCCCGGGGAACTTATAAGGAGTTCTGCAGCAGTCTGGCTGAAATTATTATTTTACTTCGTTTTGCTGAGAATAGCCAAGAGAGGGCGCAAGTAGACAGTGTCCAGGAATGCTGGAATTGCCCGCCTTCCTGAGGCGTGCTCCGCGTTTTTTTCGAACTGTGCTTGCAGATGACCCGAACGAGCGCCACGACATGTCTGCACAGAAGCCCGAGTTGACCGCCTGGCTGGACAGTCTCCTCATGGAGCAGGCGGCAACAATGGCCCCTAGCATTCAGACGCCGGATGATCCTCGGGGCGACCCGCGTAAATTCGACGGCGTCTTTTCGCCCGAGTGGTGCTGACTAGGACTGGGCGTCGACTAAAAGTTGCAACCCGATGAATCGCCATCCTTTAATCGATTAATTGATCGATTCATCGATCTCGATCCTTTTAATGCATAATGTTGTGAACAGTTTCTTTTTAATATGTTATAGACGGCGCAATATACAATTTCGATTATGAATCAACCTCGATGTATAGTTAGCAACAGTTCAAAGACATTCACACTCACATATTATTACTTCAGCTGCATGAGGCAAAGAGGTCCGTTCATATTCTCTGGCAGGATGAGGCCTTCTTTGATTGTCCACAATAGGCTCTGCTGCGCTAAACCGACACTAGAATGGCGTTGAAGTGGTTGGGACGCAAATCTTGTCCATGCAGTTTAGGCTAAAATTTGACCTAAAGTTTGCCCTTTATACAGGTGTACTCGTCCACCCCTGCCTGGTGAAAGCATGTAATTTTTATTTTATTTTGGTTCGTCAGAATGTTACAGATTAACTGGTAAATAAAGTGATTCGCAATTAAAGCATTAATCGATTATTTGGTGGGTTAATCGATGAATTGTTGACGTGTACACAGCGATGAGAAGAATCAGGCACCCCTCTGTAGTACGCTATCTTGCTACTTATGGCATTACAAAATAATTGTGACTACGAGAACTCACCAGGTGTAAATCAAGGCACGTAGAAACCTTGGATTATTCACACAGGGCAGGAGACTAATGAAAATGGTATAGTCCAGACCAGATCACTATGCACGATATACACGAGCACGCAAAATAATTTTTTCATAGTCAAGCAGACAGGAAGCAGGGAACTACGAATAGTAATACTGGGGAAGACAATGTATAATAAATCATATGCCGGCGTTCTGATGCAGTTTTCTAGGCATGTGCGAATAGTGGATTTTGAGTTCGAAGCAGATTCGAAGCAAATAGTGGTTTTTGGTCGAATATTTTCGAATCTAATATCGAATAGTTTTCCCAAGCTTTTCACTACTGCGCCATGCCTAAACGAAAACCCATCCGAACTCGTAAAGGTTGTTCTTAAGCTTCGGCTTGTCAATATCCAAGTTAATTTTAATCTATCTATATGTATAGATTGTTACCTCAGAAAATCTACTTCCTACATGGGAATGGCAAGCAAACGATGCATTTGGCACAAAGTTAAACCTAAAGAAATATCAAGCTTTACCTAATCAATGTGATTTATAAATCATCTTGCTATATGCTAATGTTATTTATTAAATTTAAAATTAAAAAACAAATTTAAGGAGGGTTTATTTTTGTAGATTCTTAGGGAATGCGCAAAATCCACCTAAGAATCCACCAACGCTGACCCCTTCACTTTTCTGTTCTAGCGTTCTCTTTCGCTTCCTCTATATTTCGCTGCCTCTTCTTGGCTTCGTTGCAGGGTCATTGATAACGTTTCTTAAACGGGGACGTCTGTGGCGTTTCCCTAAGGGTCATGCTTACGCGTTCTCTTAGGATCCACCATGGGATCTTCCTTTAATTTTTCGCCGCCTGTTTCGACCAGCGCTAGTACTTGGTTCCCAGTACTCCATTTTGTAGCACAAACCAAGGCATACGCGCTCAGCACACCTGCAAATTCAGACGCGCCCCAGCATCCGCGCGCTCATTGGCTTCCGCCCCGTGACGTCACCTTCCTCTCGCCTTTGTCCTTCACACCTCTCCTCCTCTCTACGCGGCGCGCTTCCTCTCCACTGTTTCGTCCACAGACGGAAGCCGTCAACTTTTCCCTGTCATGTAAGTGCTAACGCGCATTAGTAGAAATGGCAATCATGAATGGTGAACGTAAGTTGTCAGGACATCTCTGCCTAACATATACTCTTGCACAATAGCCGCAGTTTCTTTTGAAAACTTTACTGTAGTGTGGATATCAACATTCACAAAGTTTCCGCTCCTTTTTACACACACCACGCGCGGGCGTGCACCATCCCGCTTTTAAAAATGGGTTTCCCTCTTAAAAAACCCATGAAAAGAAGAAAAAATTTTTTTCGAACAGTTTAGTTGAAACACGCGTGTCAAAAAAAAAATTACGCGAAAAAACAAATTTAGAACAATATTGACTGCGCGAGACGTGATTTAGTCGGTAGTCACCTCCTTTCCACTTGTTTTCTCTCTCGGCATTTCGGGCGCGTGGAGGAGAGGTGGATCGGCTTCTACCTTACGCTAAGGGGAAAGAGGGAATGACCATTCCGCGACGTCGTGTTCTAAAAATATATTGCTCTAGAAAAAAAAATATTTCGCGTAAGTTTACTTTTTTGACACGCGTGTCCCAACCAGACTGTTATTTTTTTTTTTCAGAAATTTTTAAGGACGTAATTGCGATATTTGTATTTTCCGAAGTGTTCATCGTGGCGGGTTAGCCCCGTTGAGCGCACTTCTTCCCGAGCACCCATGCACTACGGAGAAGCAATACCCGCAAAAGCGTGCTGCACGGGTGTTGTTTCTCTCCAGTGCACCGGTGCTAAGCAAGAAGCGCGCTTAACGGGGCTGTCCCGCCGCGATCAACACTTCGAAAAATACGAATATCAGAGTTCATATCGAAGCGAATATCGAGCTCCGTATTATTCGAAACTACTGTTCGAAAATTCGAATATTCGCAAAACACTACAGTTCTCTTTCATTATTTCTTATATCTTCGTTTACGTTTTGCCGCTAAGCGCCGATTCGTAAAAGAATCGGCGCTTAGCGGCACCGATTCTTTACGAGCGCTTATTTCTTTGCGTTGGTAGCAAGGGGCCGCAGTCCGGGCTTCACTGTAAAGACCACAGCCATCCGCAGGCCAGTCTGAACGCCTCAAGGGCTGTCCAAACAGGACACTATAAAACGCACGACTCCGACAAATCGTGAAAATTGAAGCGGACGCTTCTATTTCTACGATTTGTCGGAGTCGTGAAAATGTTTGCAGGAGTCGTGAAAATTTTTACGATCACGACTGCTCTCCTCGTCAGATTGACGTCACACGCCACCTGCGTCTGGCTCACCTCGCCAACGCCCTCGCGTACCGCCGTCGCCTCGGCTCGAAGGCCAAGGAGGTCCGGCTCGGGTGGATTTGGGACATTCCTGCGTCGAAGGGCGCGTTTCGCCCTCCTCGGATCTGCTTTCTTTGTCGAGATTCACTTTTGTCGTGATGGCGTCCGATGTGGTTCCGTATTGTGAGCGGAGGCCTTGAGCGATTGACCGACAGCCAAGAGAGCGTGTGAGTGGCTCTCCGGACCCACGTGATGAGCAGAGCAAGGCCGCCGTGGAGGAAGCGAGGGGAGATTTAGCGGGGGGACGCTTCCCCCGGCAGCTTTGACGGGAGGGAAGTTTCCCTCCGACGGCCGGAAGCGCAGCGCAGCAACGATTTGCAGAAGTCGTGAGTGTTGTAGTATCCTGTTTGGACAGGCCTTCAGCGGGCCAAATCTGGCTCGTGGATCGGGTTTTGGAGGCCCCTGTTCTAGAGCAAAGACAGTTCAGCCATATGTGCTCAGAATTAATGTTGCTATTTGATACCAGATGTCGCTAACGTGCATGACGGAGAGCTGCAAGATGTGCTTTCCGCCCTGCCAGAAAAATTCTGAAAATAAAAAAAAAATGACTGACTTCCTTCCCCCCCTCCCCCCAGTTTGTATAGAGGAAACATGGTGGCACTGTATAATGCTGAGATAAGATGTTTTTTTTTCTTAATTTTTGTGAATGGATGATAAAGCGTGTATCCCCCAACCAAGCGCATGCGTGGACGTGGTGAAAGTGTCGAGATATGTATTTCTTCCTTTTCTGCACATTTCAAATATAGTTGTAAGTGGCACCTGTGTGTGTGTGTCTTCTTCCTTGTATCCGTGTTTCTTTTTTTTTTGCGCTTTACACCATTCTTTATGACGTTCACTATCTATCCCAACTACAAGTTTTTTACGGTAGTCGGTGTACTGCGCAATTCACGGGTACGGAGAAGGCTGTCCTATAACACCCCGTTTGGCCAGAACAATTCGGTAGTCACTCAATGTTTGTCTTCCTTTTTTCAAAAAAAAAATTATTATTTTGCCTTCCCCCCCCCCCTCCTTGGCCTACGCTACTGATGTGAGCAAACACCATAATCAGGTGAGGTGAAGTGCCTCCACATGTATCGAGTGAGGTTATAGCCAAGTGTTGGTATAGAGGGCTAGAATTTCATTAAAATATGTGTAATGGAAGCGTGTAACCGAAGTGCTTAACGGAAGTGCCACGCAATAGTGGAACAAATTTTCCCGATAAATTCCGCCGGGAAATTGAATTGGTGCCTAATTATGCGACAATTCAAGCTTTACCCCTAAATTAAGGGTGATACGCTCCCCCTAAATTTAGAAAATAAATCGGTGCATCAGTGTAAAAATATACATGAGAGATGTGCAAATGTACCGGTATGAATCGAATACCGGTTGTCGTGGCATTCCCTTCCTCTTCATATTTGAGAATCTGACGATCAAAAAAAGTTCATCTGGGATGAGACTGTGTTGTAACACAACATCGTCTCATCCCTCATTCACTGGAAATGTGCTTTGGTCATGATCATTCTTGCAAGGAGGGTGCGCTCGGGCCGCTACTATCATTATTCTGGGTAACCCGATCGGGAGTTCGTTTTATTTTAACGTATTTCTGTGCTCTCACAAGAGCCAGCAACCGTTTAATGACATATATTTTTTTTTTAGAAGAACGGGAGTACGTGCCGTGCGTAAACCCAGTACGTGCACGCTCGGTCGTGCAAACTGTCGCAGGATACAGATTAGTTTTAAAGTTTTCATTGATATCGTTACGTCAGAGTTTAGACCTACGATATCGCATCTCAGCGTACAATTTGATTAATTACGCAAACTACTACTACTACTAACGCAAACAACAGGGGTGAACTTACCTGCACGTCGATGGAGAAGTATCCATTTCTGTTTCGAGAGCACTTCCACATCGGGACCGCCGGGTCCTCTTATCAATGCACCCAGTCGCCCCTGGAAACTTCATTTCGCAGCAGCCCCGCACGAACGCGTTAAAGTTCGCTGCGCCGTCCGGGAACTTCACCGAGCGGGTGAAGACGGTCCGTGCGAGGAGCCGCGAAACTCGCTCCGCAACCCGGCACACTGTCGGCTGCGGTATATTTACATGGTTCCCGTAACAACTTGGGACGTCCTGGCACCATAAACGCTCAAAGCAACGAGGAGCTGCAGCATCGGTGAGGGCGGCAGGCCCTGAATACTCGCGCTCCCGGCTGAGACAGCAGAGTGCTCGCTACGGTCGCCTTCGTGAAGCGGCACAGCTCAAGAAATTCGCGGTCACTGAAGTATTCCAGCGGGTTCAGGCGTTCTCTGAAACACCGTCTTGTAACACGTCTCGATTCGCTGTCGCCTGCGTCGTCGTAGAGGATCTCTTCTGCGCTTAAAACGAAGTGCACGAACTCCGCGAACGACTCGTCGGCCGCCATGACACTCCAAACTCAAGTCGAGGAGCGGCTCGAGGAAGCGACAGAGCTACCTTGAGATTCTCGAGGAGAGACTCGAGAATTTCCTCGAGTCGAGGAGCGTTTGGAGTGGAGGTCGGTTTATGAAGCGCAAAACCGGCCTCGAGTGGAGTTTCGAGTCGAGTTTGAGTCGAGTTCGAGTCGAGGCCCGTTTATGAATTCGGCTGATAGATTCGAGACTCACTCAATAAGTTCAAAATAGGTAACCCATTCGCTGTCTCCCCACTTCATCCATAAGGTTTCATTTGTTTTGCGCATTTACAATACTGCGAACCTTTCAAACAACAACGAAAAAAAATTGTAAAAAAAAAAGCAGATTTATAGACTTATGCGATCTCTCAGATCTGTACAGGCAGGGTGTTCGTACTACACAAAATGTAACAAATTCTACAAGCATGCATCTTTACCGCAGACTATGATACACTAATATCGTTTTTATTGGAACTGTCGGCGAGGAGCTCGATTATTTAGGGGTACCGTTTGCCATTACAGGAAGCGGCGGAAAGTGGCAATGCACAAAGAACAGTGACGTCCGTGTTACAGATCTATAAAGAACACGCATCACCAAAACACTAAGAAGGCTTCCCAATTTCTTCTAAGGACTCCTGGTAACAAAAACAAAGCAAAGCCTGCTGACAAGGACCACAACTATCATGACACTCAAGATACCCAGTCTGGCCGCTCTGGTCTGGGAAAACGACCCAACGACACGGGCGGCGATTCCGCTGAATCGTTCTCGACACCTGCCAAGGTATTGCCAGCCGAAAATGACGCAATGGAGGAGGGGTTCACAGAGGGAGTCATAGAAGGCTTCATTCTTGTGGAACACCGTCCACATCGAACAACAGGAGTCCCGGTGTTCTTGACCCCCATCAGCGAGACACAGCGCCTCCAGCAGAAAAAAAAACCGTTGGGCCCCATTATACGCCATCGCTTAACAGCCAGGTGTGGTCTCCTGCTTGAAGTTGCAGAAGTCGCTTTGGTGAACAAACTCTTGCAAGTTCGTACCCTTGGGAATATTCCAATTCAAGTCACCATACCGAGTGCAACCCTCCAGAACTTCAAAATAATGAAGGGAGTACCCCGGTGGCATACGGACACTGAATTAGCAGAATTAATGCAGCCGGAAGGTGTCTTCGCGGCCCGCCGCCTCTACCGCCGTCATCGAATGCCTGGTGACGCCGCAAAAGCGTCAGACCGAGTGATTCTTACGTTTCGTCCAAACACGAAACGTCTGTCGAAGAGTCAACTTAGGGTTCACCCGGCACGTGGTCGCTAAGTACTTTAAGGCACCACCCAGGTGCTTCAATTGTCAGGCACTTGGCCACATCTCTAAACTTTGGAAAGGACGCTCAAAATGCAAACAAAAACGCGGTGGACCACACTTAACCGAGCAGTGCAAGAGCGAAGCACCAGTGAACTGCGCAAACTGCAGTGGAGAGCACCCAGCAGACTATTCAAACTGTGAAGTACGCTTGACTGCTCTGAAAAAGACCAGGCACTTTGTACGGGGACCACAGCCGCATCTCCCGACCAGAGATGACTCCCCTCCTAGGCATCCTTCCCACCTCTTACACCTCGAGATCAAGCAAGCCCGGCGCCTCCCCAGAAACAGCTGCGGAAGAGGAAGAACAAGACCAAGCACACTGCTTCGAACGAGTACATGGCATCACATACCACACGTCCTAGTTAGCAATCGCCTGCCTCATAGACGCTGTTAAGAATGGAACCTTCGGCAACCTTCTTCCGAGTTTCAACGCTGCGGAAACGAGTCATGAATCTGTCCGGCACCGTCGCCCGCCTGTCTGTTCCTGCACGAAACGAGTCCCGACGAGTACGGGACCGTCGCCTACGTGTCTGCGCCTGCGGAGACAGGTCTCAGCGCGTCCGTGACGTCAACGGGACGTGTGTGTGTGCGTGGGGGTTGGTGCGCTCACGAAAGGGAGAGGGGCATGACCTAACTGCGGAGAACTTTGGCTACGACGCACTTCTGGCTACGACGCGGCGGACCTTGCTACGACGCACTTGACGGCGGGTTGCTGCTGCGCACTTGCTGCCCTGGCGGGGAGTGAGGGAGAAAACGGACCCTATATAAGGCGGAGCGTGAGGCTGCTCCAGGAGTTCTCTCGGATTTGACGACTGTATCGCAACCATGTAATTAAACCGTTCGTTACGTTACAAATTCTCCCACCTCCACTGGACCCCTGGGTTCTTCACTTCGGGGAATGGTCGTCGTCACGAGCCAGGAAGCCTCCGGACGTGCGGCTCAAACCCCGCCTCTAACAACTGGTTGGCAGCGGTTGGGATCGGACCATGCGACATCGTGCTACATCTGCGGGTGAGCGTTTGGACTTTGCTTTGAGATTCGCCAGGCTTCAGATTATGGGTAATTAATTTTGAACTGCTGGGAATCCTTACGTTTTGACTCGTGCGCTAGGTTTGTGTACAACCTCGCGACAAGTTTTAGAACAAAGCCAAAGCTTAAAGAGCAGCGATCATGGATCTAATGAGGTTACTGAGAACAGATTTATTCTGTTTGTGTGAAGAATTGGGTGTGGAGGTGGAGCAAAAGATGAAGAAATCTGAGATCAGTAAAGCGATTTCAGAGAGCGCAGAAGCAGAGAAAATTAAAATTGCGTGGGAACTGCTTCAGAACGCTAGGAGAGAGGAACGAGAACGAGAGCAGGCTGCAGCGAGAGAGGAGCAGGAGCAGACTGCAGCGAGAGAGGAACGAGAGCGGGAGCAGGCTGCAGCGAGAGAGGAACGAGAGCAGACGGCAGCGAGAGAGGAACGAAGAGCGGGAGCAGAACGAGAGCAGGCTGCAGCGAGAGAGGAACGAGCGCAGGCTGCGACAGAGGAGCGAGCGCTGAAAAGGCTAGAGCTCGAAATTGAACAACAGCGATTAAACTCGCAGAACAGTAGAGTTGGGGCTCCGGTGCGAGCAAGTGAGACCGAGTCGTATCAAATGAAGAAGCTCATGCAGCCGTTTAAAGTTGGGGAAGACGTGGGCCTGTTCTTAGTGAACTTTGAGAGGACATGTGAGAAGTTGAGCTTCGCCCCAGAAACGTGGCCGCAACGGCTTTTGACTTTGTTGCCCTGTGAGGCTGCAGAGGTTGTCGCGCGCCTTAGTGCTGGAGACGCGGACGACTACGACAAGGTGAAGTCCAGCCTTTTGAAACGGTACCGCCTTTCTGCCGAGGCGTTCCGTCAAAGGTTTAGAAACGCATCCAAAAAGAGCAGCGAGGGCTACTCGGAATTCGCTTACGGGCTTAAAACCAATTTGATAGAATGGTTGAAGAGCGAGGAAGTGTACGAAAGCCGAGACAAGGTAGTCGAGTGTGTGTGCCTCGAACAGTTCTTTCGTAGCATTCCGCAGTCAGTCAAGCTCTGGGTGCAGGACAGGGTGGGAGTCGACTCTGTCGAAAGGGCCGCTGAGCTAGCCGAGGAGTACGCAACGCGTAGAAAGCTGAGCGGAGAGGAAAGCGAACCCGGCCGGAGCGATCAGCGCAAGACCTTCCGACAGGGAAACGGCTCGCGAGAAAACGGGCCCGAGAAGCCAGAAACAGGACAAAAGGTCCCAGAAAAGAGCGGAGATCCCTCGAACGGAGATCCCTCGAACGGAGACGAGGCGCGGAAAAGCCAAACAGGGCAGTTCGAGGCAAGGAAGCCGTTCCTGTGCTACAACTGTCAGGAGCCGGGACACACAGCGGCCAGATGTAAGAAACCGCGGGTTGTGTTCTCGACCGTGACCGGTAGTGACGAGGACCTGGAGCTCCTTCGTCCCTATCTTCACGAGCTCCAGGTAAACGGAAAGCCGTGCAGGGTGCTTCGGGACAGTGCAGCGACGATGGACGTTGTTCATCCGTCGTATGTAACGCCATCCGATTTTACTGGAAAGGTAGTTTGGATCAAGCAGCTGCTCGAAAAGCACAGTGTCTGTCTGCCTATGGCGACAGTAAGGATAACTGGCCCGTTCGGAGAGCTGGTGACAGAGGCGGCTGTCTCGCAAACAGTCCCGTTGGAGTATCCCTATTTGTTTTCTAACCGGTCAGATTTCCTGCTGCGCGAAAGGGGTCAACAACTGGGAGAAGGACTAGTTCAGTCGTGTACGAGGTCCAAATCGCGTCAGCTCGCCCCTTTGTTAACGAGTGATCCAGAGCCAGAGGCAGCTGACGGGGAGCAAGCACTCCCAGAGTTGGAGGCAGAGAAACGGGATGAGGGGGACCAGGTTGTAGAACAGCCTGACCTCGTAGCACTAGAAGGCGTACGCCGTCCCAACGCGCCGGCGAAAAAGGCGGAGGAAGACGGGATCATTAAAAGATCTCTCGTAGCTCCGACGTCACGTAATTTTGATCGTCTGCTGCGAGTAGACAGAGTGTCTTTGACAGTCGAGCAGAAGAGCGACCCTAGTGTGTCAGGGTTTCGCGGTACAGCTCAGGAGATTGCTAGGACCAATGTGACGGGGCATGAAAAAGGCGGATTGTTTTATCGGCGCTATAAGGACCGCATTTTCACGTCTAGAAATCACGTGAAAATCGATCACTATGACTTCAGCGTAAGAAACAGGAAAGGCAAATTTAACGGCAATGCCGATGGGTTGAGCAGATTTTTCTGATATCACCAAAAACGGTAGGGATGATCTCAGAGGTCTTCGTCATCCACGGGAATGAGGATCAAAGTGGGGGCACTTCGTTAAAACCCCAAAAAGACCTCACAAATTGCGAATAGTTTTTGTCTTTTGTATTTTGTTCATAGTGACCTCTTTGGAGAAGTGAGTTTTGTTTTGGCGACAGCGGGTCAATTTGCATTGTTTTGGGCAAATTTTGGTAATCCGTAATCCAGTCTGGCGGGTCTCTGGCGGATTCCGAGCGTTTGACTGCGGTGTGGCGTGGTGTTGTGGGGGACGTTTCCGCTGATGCCTCCGTTGTGAGGTTTGGGAGTTTGTTTAGTGCCTGCAGCGTCTTCTCAAGGCCTACTCCAAGCCCACCTCTTCAGGCCAGCGATTGTACCACCGGCCATTCGAGGTTTCCCTGGCCCCGGAGGGGCTGTTAAGAATGGAACCTTCGGCAACCTTCTTCCGAGTTTCAACGCTGCGGAAACGAGTCATGAATCTGTCCGGCACCGTCGCCCGCCTGTCTGTTCCTGCACGAAACGAGTCCCGACGAGTACGGGACCGTCGCCTACGTGTCTGCGCCTGCGGAGACAGGTCTCAGCGCGTCCGTGACGTCAACGGGACGTGTGTGTGCGTGGGGGTTGGTGCGCTCACGAAAGGGAGAGGGGCATGACCTAACTGCGGAGAACTTTGGCTACGACGCACTTCTGGCTACGACGCGGCGGACCTTGCTACGACGCACTTGACGGCGGGTTGCTGCTGCGCACTTGCTGCCCTGGCGGGGAGTGAGGGAGAAAACGGACCCTATATAAGGCGGAGCGTGAGGCTGCTCCAGGAGTTCTCTCGGATTTGACGACTGTATCGCAACCATGTAATTAAACCGTTCGTTACGTTACCAATTCTCCCACCTCCACTGGACCCCTGGGTTCTTCACTTCGGGGAATGGTCGTCGTCACGAGCCAGGAAGCCTCCGGACGTGCGGCTCAAACCCCGCCTCTAACAACGCCGAGCACTTCTGAGACACCTCGATCCAAAATCTGGCAATCGCACATGCAGCGACGCAGTCACTAATTCTTCCCCGTTCAGGAGTCGCCATTTCCTGCCTTCGGCACGATGACGGTCAGCGACATAATAGGTCTCGTTTTTTTCTGTAATTCGAAACTTCATTTTACAGCCTCTCTCATGCACTTCTAAGAACATAAGTGAGGGAGTTTGGGTTTTTGAACCTGCAATCGTAGCAGTGATGGGGAGCTCGCTTCAGTCTAATGGCTGATGCTCCATCTTTCGAATATAATGTAAAACAAGCTACAGTCTTCATGTTGAATGCTGGAGGGCTATACGTTCTCGTCTTTTTGAATTTAGGCAGTTTATTTGCAAATATAAGTTCCGAATTTTAGCTGTTAGTGCGTCACGTGTGCCAACAGATTTTCGACTTTCTGGATATGTTTTCCAATCCAATCTAGACTCTGGCACTGGTCAGACATTTCTTGCTCTTCGAAAAGATTTGACATATCTGTCGTATAACTTTTGATCACACCCGAGTAATGAGAATGTCAGCGTCACTGTAAGCAAGGAAACCTTCACCACTGTAAGCAAGGGAAACCTTTCACTCACTGTAATCTCCGCATATGTTGCTCCATCATGTTCCTTTCGTGGTTGACAGATTGAATACTACCATCAGGCAATGTCCTCCAACAATTTTAGTGATGGGTGACTTTGATGCTCATAATTAATGCTGCATATGTTGTGCAAGAAGGACACGCCGTGGAAGGGAACTTCTAGAATTAGTGGATGATTACGAACTTTGCGTACTATCGAATTTGTTCGTGGCACACGTTGCAGTAGTTGTCTTGATGCCTCATTTATGTCATGTGAACTCGTGTCCCGGACGTCCTGGTTTACAACCGTTGAGACTGACGGTAACGACCACACGCCTACCTAGATCACAGTACCTGGTTTACAGCCAGGAGTCAACTGAAACTGTTTCGTACGTTGACTGGGCGTGCTTTAGGGATAACGTAGAGTAAAAGTTACAAACAACGAGTTCATGTAATGCGTTCATGTCCTCCATTCAGCAGTCAGTAACTGAGTCCAAGCGGTCCGTCCACCTTCATTCTTCGCGCACACTGGTAGATGCGGAGTACGAGCGTCTCCGTGCAGCCCGGCGGCGAGCAGAACGGCGAGCAAAGGCGCACTAAGCTACCTGAAGATATTGAGGTTGCTGGACGAACTCAAAAACATATCCGCCGTCACTTGAACAAGCTTGGTCGAAAAAGGTGGAATAGCGTTTGTGCTTCTTTTGATCCTCGTGCTCCTCTGACACAATTGGCATATCGCGCTTGGCCTGCGATTTTCATCGCAACAAAGAACATCATTCAATGCCCTCGCAATCTTTTTGCGACGGTCTATTCTAGACATCGCAGAAGACTTCTGCGGCTCTCTTGTAAGTTTGCCAACAGTGACCAGCGTCAGTCTTGCAAACGCGAACCTTGAAAATTCACCTGGCTAATGTCAAAGCGAAATGGATTATATAATTTATATCTTTATTGCCTAGGAAGTGGAGCAAGTTCTGGCATCACTTAGCTACTCTTCTTCATCAGGACCAGACGGAATTACGAATGGCACGCTTGCACACCTTGAACATGAAGGCTGTCTGTACCTTCTAGTAATATTCAATGTTTCCTGGTCCACAGGCAAAGTTTCAGAAGAGTGGAAAACAGCCTGCATTGTGCCTGTACTTAAAATTTGCAAATCTTTCCTTGATTTGAAATCCTATACACCCATTGCACTCACGAGTTGCATCGGAAAATGCATGGAACGCGTAACTCTTTCACACCTAGAATGTTTTCTAGAGTCAAAGTCATTATACCCTGATACTATGACCGGCTTCAGAAAAGGCCGGAGTTCAATCGACAATGCAGTGGATCTAGTTACTCACGTCGTGGATTAAAAACTTCGTGGCAAAATAACAATAGCCGTGTTTCTCGATGTCACAGGAGCATTCGACAACGTAACTCATTCAGCATTTTTGCAGGGATATAAAACAATTGGTATTAGGGGTCGTCTTTGTCACTGGATAGCTGATTACCTTCATACTCTAGAACATTTTTTTATGCGGACGAAAGAAGGGATACACAACATGTGCTGAAGAAAGGAGTACCCAGGGCGGGGTTTTGAGTCCTGTGCTTTTTAACCTGGCTCTTAGTGGTATTTCCGAGGTTGTCTGCAATTCTACTCACATCACGCTTTACGCAAATGATACATGTCTTTGGACATCTGGACTCAATTGCATAGTACACTTATTAGCGTGTCTAAGTTTTTGGCGATGCGTGGACTCGAAATATCACCTGAAAAGTCTGCCGCTATTTCCTGCACAGGATGAAAATGGAGTGATACCCGCTAAAAGTGAATGGTACTAGGATTCCTTATGTCCCGCCTCACAAATTTTAGATTTTTATTGACCGCGGCCTAACTTGTAATCCTGTGTTTGCCCATCTCAAGGTCAAGTTATCTTCATTTACTAGCTTGACCGGCTTATAAGTGTAACAACGCAAAAAAAACTTCGAAAGGTTCCCTTCTTCACTTGTGGAGTAGCTTATTCGTTGGTATTCTTCGATGCTGCCTCCCAGTATGCATGGCCTCAGCCCTACAATCATGAAGAAGCTTCAATCCCTACAAGCATCGGCACTAAGAGTCTGTCTAGGCGTTCCTAAGTGTACAAGATACTATAGCAGAGTCCCGCCATCTTCCCATAGCAGCTCTTTGTACCCAGGGGACCCTTCGGAATCACTTGCGACATCTTAAACATCACGTCCATCGCCTTGCAAATATCCCGGAGCGGTTGCTTCTACAGCCGTACGTATTCCCCAAGAGACGCTTGATCACACGCACATTATACCGACATCTTTCCAACATCACGATCTACTCTCTACACATCCATGGTCATTTCCTCCTATCAAAATATACAGTACTATTCCTGGAATTACCAAGAAATCGATGCTACCCAATGTCGCTCTTCGACAGCTATCTTTGTCTTAAATCCATTGCTCTTGAACACTGCTCTTTTTTTTCTTGTCACATACACTAAAGCCTCCACAACACAGAACCAGTCATCCATTGGTATAGTAGTTCCCGCGCATTCCATGAAAGTTGGTTACAACCTCACAGGAAGTCGTCGACAGCAGTCGAGCTTGTAGCTATACGTGAAGCCTTAAGATACATCCTCACAGTTCCTGCTCGTTCTTGGTCAACAATCACTCACTCTAAAACATCCCTTCAATCCCTCCAGTGCCCATATAAGAAAATCCCAAATGGTCAACTATTATTGGGCATTCTTAAACTACATTGGGACGCAGTTGTGCAAGCCATTCACCGTGCATTCAGTGGGTTTATTTATTCATTTATTTATTTATTTATTTATTTATTCATATATTTATTCATACTGTTGGCCTACAGGCCGTTACAGGAGTGGGATATTGCTAAAACAACCATTTTTAACACAAAATTCCACGAAAAATACATTTTATGATTGTTTCAGCACAAGAATGCATTCAATATATAGGCAAACAAAGAAAACAGAAAACATACACAAAAAAATAAATAAACTAGTTAATAATTTGATACTATTTTGTTGGCCGAGACTTCTCAGGAGGGCTTCAAAACCTTCAACGGTGTCACCTTCAAAAACATCTTGGGGCAGGCTGTTCCACTCATCTACAGTACGTGGAAAGAAGGAATATTTAAAAGGATCGATTCGCGCTTTCATTGGCATTGTCATTTTATTGTGATTTCTTCTAAGTCCCCTAGTAGAACGAGCCTTTAAATATCGCAGTGAGTTTATGTTGAGACTATTTTTTTGTATCAAATAAAGAAATTTTAGTCTAGCGACTTTTCGACGCTCTGCTAGTGATTGCAAGTTGAGATGAGTAAGCATCGCACTGACAGACTGGGTCCTTAATTCGGTATTGTGCTGTGATAAATCTGGCAGCTCTTTTTTGTACCTTTTCTAATTTTTTAATTTGGTTTTTTTCTGTATGGGTCCCACACGGCACTTGAGTATTCTAAGACTGGGCGTACAAATGTTAAATAAGCTGTAAGCTTATTTAACATTTGTCCTCTGTCGCTAATTTAAGGTTACGTCTTAGAAGCCAAAATTTTCTTTCTGCGGAGCTCGCAAAATTGTCAACATGGAATTTCCAATTGATATCACTCGATACGGTTACACCCAGGTATTTAAAATTGCTGACGAACGTTAATGGTTTATCCGTTCAGTTCGTAGTTTTAAACAAGAACGTTTTTAATGTTATTTGTGATCCTTGAGAATACAGTTTTGTTGGCCCAGTCATTGTCCTCTTTAACATATACGTGAATCGTAAAGTCAGTGTTAATGTAAGCGCAAAAGTTGTAAACTATGCTGATGGCACGAGCATACTGTTTTCTGTAGATAATACTGATCTGTTATTCGATATGGCAAATCTGGCACTGTCTAGGTTACAAATATGGAGTCATAACAACGCATTACAAATAAATGTGAATTAAACCAAATCCATGCTTTTTCGTCCTAAAAATAAACTCGTTACTATTGCCAAGGACTTAGTTTTGAATTCAAACAAAATCGAGATTGTGAATTGTTTTAAACTCTTAGGTGTCACCTTCTCTGAAAATATGTCGTGGGAAAGTCATATAAGGGTGACTTAAGATAAGATCGACCAAAGGGTGGCTGGTCGACATTTTTAAATCAACTGATGTTCTTATATGTCATTGTCTAGCGTCTGGTATAAACGAATCCACTCTTAGTTTTGTCCAGGAAAAAAATTTGGGGACAGGAAAAATCATAAAGCATGAAAGGTGGACAGTTGCATTAACGCGCACTGATGGAGGGGGCACGTTTGAAAGTGAATAACTAAAAGGATAATGTTAGAAGAATTTTAATACTTTTTAAAAACAAACTATGGGTACAGCTTGCTTGTAATATTTAGTAATAATATTTATGTAATTTTTTTTTAATTTTCCTAAAAATTGCCAAACATTGCCTGCTCGAACGACAAATGAAGCTCAAAATTTGGAGGCCTGTCATCGTTCATGCAAAATAATTTAGTAATGCATTTGATCATATAATTTGAAGGTAGTATTTTACTTATTTATGTCTATTATTTAAAAAATAAATAAGGTATTTGAGTGATATGATAGTCGCGATATATTTAGGCAAACATGGGAAAAAAGCAAACTACGAAAAATTCCGATACAAATAAAAAACAAAAACACCACCTTCGATTTTGTTTTAAATTTGGGTACCCTGTCATACTCTATTTCGGCATTCATTTCTATTAAAACATGTTGCACCATTTTATTGAGAAAGAAGACACAGCTCCCCAAAGTAGGCTCCTTTTTCAAAGCCTACACGTAGCAGTGCCCTATACGAGAAGTGTCTCTCAGTTCCAGTTTCAGAAAACTAACACACATCTTTCATATATTTTTATTCATATGAGGTCACTGACAACTAGAACAATCGGTCACACGCTAAAATTGAGGAGAAACTACTCTGTACAAAGAGCTATCATATTACGAACTAGTGATCCGAGAAAAGATCCTGCAGGCCATCGGTCACCGGGAACTTTGTTTACTTTATTTCCCTACGGCACTATATGCTCCTCTCTCTTACCCTCTATCTCCATCTCTCTCTCTTATATATATCCCTGACGTATATCTGGATTAAAAACATATTCAAGCATTCCCTTTCTGCGTGATAGTGTTCTGTGGCTAGCAACAATCATTTCCTTGCGAAGATCACAATTATGGCGCAATAGTTGATGGAAGTAGCAGGCGACACTCGTCGCTAGTTCTGGCAAAATGGCCGATACAATCTTTTTTCGCATTTCCCCGCTCGCTGTCAAGGATGAGGGGCTGGCTTCAACCAGCAATCATATGACCGCCGATGCCTGTTTACTGAGCAGCCGATACCTGTCGCCATCCCACTCGCTGGCTTCGCGGGCGATATCAGGCACAAAGAGGCACACCGACAGAGAGCAGAACCCCCAAATACTCGAGCCCCGCCTAAATACAATAGAGCGTAAACACTGTCGCCATGTTAACCTAGTGAAAGGTTAACATGGCGACAGTGTTTACGTTTTAGGTAAGGAAAAGCATGGCGTGTGGTATGAGCCGGATCCTCACACGAGGTGCAAGGTGAGCCCTGAGAACCTGTCTGCTGCCCTAGAGTACTTCACGAAAGACGAGCTACAATGTTCGCGCCAAGGTCCCAACCAGAAGGACGTGATCTCTGTCATGCTCGACGTGGAGATAACGTTCGTGCCAAAGCGCTTCCTGACACGCTCAATCCGAGAGGCCTTTCGTGTATACAGAGACAAGCATCCTGATTCCGGCGTTGGGCTAACGAAACTTTATTCCTTGTGCCCTAGATGGGTCAAATGTATTCCACACCAGGAAGTGTGCATTTGTGTGCGCTGCGCCAATTATTACCTTTGTATTGCCGCTGTAGAGAACGTTACAGGCTCAACATTCAACACTGGTCAAATGAACTCAGCATTTCTGTGCGACCCACTAACAAGTCTGTGTCTTTAAGGAGACTATGACCACTGCCCAAAAGGCCAGTCTCTTACACTCGAAGAACTTCATATCCATTACCATATCAGGCAAACGCAAGATAAAGCGATCTACGATGAAAAGCAGCTGCATGCAACGCGAAAGCATTATCTTTCATTTTGACTTTGCTGAAAACTGGACCATCGTGCTTCCTGACAAAGTTAAAGCATACCACTGAAGAAAAAAAGTTACGATATTTACATGTGTAGTGACGACAAGAAAATCTACAAACAGCGTTGCTATCATCAGTGAGGACCTGCGTGACGACGTCGCTCTCACGTGCTTGGCTCTAGACAAAGTGAAAGAGTGGGTTGAAAACAACGTTCCGGTATACTCGCACGTGACGTACGTAAGTGACGGGGCCGCCAGTCATTTTAAGAATTGCTACCAGCTTCACCAGTTTGCACAGAATGATTGCCCACAATCCCAGTGCTCATTTTCTGCAACTGGACATGTGAAAATGCATGCGACGGAGTTGGCGGACTCGTGAAGCACCAGGCCACGCTGAACAACCTGAGAGAACGTTCAATAAACGCAATTCAGACGGCCAGGACAATGGTGAGCGTTCTATTTGAGAAACTGGGTACATCTTGCGTATCTGGACGAAAATGAACTTGTTCGGTATCGTCAACAAAAAAAAGACAAAAAAGAAGAGTGGCTGACGGTGCGCGACTTTCCTGGCATTCATTCTTGGCACGCGTGGCGGCTGTGCAAGTCATCAACAGAAGGAACCTGTGACATATATGTAGAACGGACAGTCGGATCTGGTTACGAAGAAACTTTATTAAATGGGTACATCGAGGAAAGCCTTAGTGTAAAGTGCCGAATTTGATGCCCCAAGGACTGCTCATTTCGAATGCCGGGTTATCTTATTTATCACAGTTTTCTTCGTGGGGTATTTAACCTACTGCTTTACTTGGTGATAGCTTATTGAATCTTTATCTGATCACCATATGAGAATCACGAAACGTTATCTTCGCGCAGGATAAAATATCTCGGCTTGCCGCGATCCATTCGTACACCGAGAGTATCGAAGCTCTTACAGTCCGGCGCGGTGGCACATCTCACCTGAAATGGTTTGTCCCCGGAAATACATAACTAACCTAAACAATTTTAGTATTCTATCTTCATTTTTGTGTGTGGAAGTAAAGTTTTTTTTTTATAATATAAATTATACCGGAAAGTAAAACTTCACACTGCATCATCATTTCTCGAATCACTAGTCTCTAATATGATACCTCTTTGTACGCTGTATGTAAAATGCTGTATATAGTTTATCCTCACTTTTAGTGTGTGACCGATTGCTCTAGTTGTCAGTGACCTCATATGAATAAAAATATATGAAAGATGTGCGTTAGTTTCCTGAAACTGGAACTCAGAGTCATTTCTCGTATAGGGCACTGCTACGTGTAGGCTTTGAAAAAGGACCCTACTTTGGGGAGCTGTGTCTTCTTTCTCAATAAAATAATGCAACATGTTTTAATGAAAATTAATGCCGAAATAGAGTATGACAGGGTACCCAAATTTAAAAAAAAATCGAAGGTGGTGTTGTTTTGTTTTTATTGGCATCGGAATTTTTTGTTGTTTGATTTTTTTCTCATGTTTGCCTAAGTATATCCCGACTACCGTATCACTCAAATACCTTATTTATTTTTTAAATAATAGACATATATAAGTAAAATACTACATGCAAATTATATGATAATGATTAAATTATTTCATGAGATACAGGCCTCCAAATTTTGCCATTTGTCGTTCGAGCAGGCATGTTTGGCAATTTTTAGAAAATTAAATAAAATTTACATAAATATTATTACTTTATATTACAAGCAAGTTGTACCCATAGATTGTTTTTAAAAACGTATTAGAATTCTTCTAACATTATCCTTTTAGTCATTCACTTTCAAACGTGTCCCCTCCATCAGTGCGCGTTAATGCAACTGTCCACCTCTTCATGCTTTACGATTTTTCCTCTCCCCAAATCTTTTTTCTGGTCAAAACTAAGTGTGGATTCGTTTATATCAGACACTAGACAA
Source organism: Ixodes ricinus (assembly GCA_037355805.1). Lineage (NCBI taxonomy): Eukaryota > Metazoa > Arthropoda > Arachnida > Ixodida > Ixodidae > Ixodes > Ixodes ricinus. The sequence goes on from JAZHYW010038195.1 coordinate 48,948, forward strand.
TGGCATATAAAAACATCAGTTGATTTAAAAATGTCGACCAGCCACCCTTTGGTCGATCTTATCTGAAATCACTCATAAACTCGCTTATTCTAAAGCTATCCCAAATTGTGGGCATGTTAGCTCGTCGTTGTTATATTTTACCAAGAAGCATTAAATTATTAATATAAAATTCTCTATTTTATTCTCTCTTAAATTATTGCCATTTAGTTTGGGGAACAACAACTTTAACAAATCTAGAAAAGTTACACGTTTGGGACTGAAATGTAGCGATGCTAAACACCGTTCACTGATGAAAAATGCGCTACCTAAAGCAATTACACCTTTACAGTGCTAATCAAAGTACATACTATTCGGTACGACCCAAATAACCAAAGTGTTGCGTGTTATTTTTCGGCGAAAAGACAAAATGCATCCGCGTTTTCCCGTAGGAATGCACGGGGCACCGCAAAAGTAGACTGGTAGCTGTCTGCTTCAATTTGCGTCGCGGAAGTCGCATAGACACTAGCGCCAGTTGAACCTCTAGCGTACATTGTAATAACTCTATCAAAACAACGCCTACGTTGTGTTCTCGATCTTTGTTTTTTGCATATTAGTATATGCCTTGCACGCTTTTTCCAGTAATTCTAATGACCAATCAAAAAAAAAATATGATTTTTTGTTGGTTATTTTTTTCTTTACGGTGTTTTCTATTTTGTTGAACTTGCTATATTTATGCTGCTGAATCGCCTGCTCATATGCGGAGAGCAAGTTCGTGTGCTTCTTTTGTAGGGGTTGTGGTGACTTCAGAACGCCGAGCTCTGATTGGCTCTGCTTGAAGCATATAGTGGGTAGACCTCAAGGCAGCATGCGTTGAGGTCTATCCACTATCCTTCTATCAGAGCCAATCAGAGCTTGGCGTTCTGGAAGTCACCAGAATTCCTGCAAAAGAAGCAGACGAACTTGCACTCCGCATTGATCCAGTTTCTGAATTGTGTTCAAATTTTTAAAAAGTAACGAGTAGTGAAAGTAATCCGTTATCGATATCTTGCAACGAATTTACATTACAAGTTACTGCTGCAAAAAGGTAACGTGGAAATTACAAAAGTGCTTGAAAAAGTAACGGGTTACAAGTATTCCGTTATTTGTAACGGATTACTTTCAAGTCTGCTCCGACGTTGGCTGCAGCCAACGTAACTAGAACCCCTCAGTTGGGAAACTGCCATAGAGCCTGCTTTAATTAAAAAAGTGGCTCCGATCCGTACTCGAGAACCGAGCTAATGGCGATCGCAACGCCGCCATTTCTCCCGCAGCGTCCGCTCCGGGAGCTGCACGGCTGCACGTCGAGTCGGATAATGGCCGGTGGCGCCATCTCGCAGGGCCATATCGCAGTAGCTATGTAGAGCGACATTCATGTTTCAACTCATCGTTAAAGGGTGGCGCTGTTATCGTATTTAGCTCGGTCTCGGTGGACGCCAGCGGCCTCGGTTTCGAAGGTGAGTTTCCCAACTGAGAGTTTTAGTAACGTTGGCCGCAGCGAACGCAGCGTCGCAGAACGTGCGCCTTTCACTCGCCGGCGAGCAGGACCTCGATATCTGCGACCAATCGGCATCTGTGTGCGCTGCGCCTACCGATCTCTGTGGCTTCATCAGGTCAGTCCGCTACGCTCAACGTAGTCAGTTCAGCGCTCGTGCAGAAGCAGATGACGAGAGCAGCCGCCATTCGCGGTACCATTTCTCGGAGCTCTTGCTCAAATGTCTGCCGTGTTTAACAAGAACGCCGAGATGGGGGTTACATTTCCTCTCACTGATGAAAATAATGTACCGCTGGTGCAGGTGGAAGCAAGATCCTAAGGGAGGTTAGGATCCTACCTCGAACCTCGCGAATATTACATTTTGAAAGCGTCCTACGTATCTTCTAGGGCAGGTTTGGCTCCTCGTAGTAAGTGTTAAAATATTGTCTCACGTAAATTGTTTTTTTTTTTGTGCTACGTGGTGCTATGTTAATATTCTTCTTAAAGAGATACTACAACGAAATTCCGGCGCTCATTTTTTGGTCTATATGTGTTCAAAAGAGCAGTATCACATGGAACATACCAATATCTTGTTACGAAAGTCTCAAAAAGGAATTTTAAAACGAATTAAACGATTAGCAAAGAGCACCTGGTGGATGTCGCTAACGCCTCGTTTGTAATGCTCGTCTAGGAACCTTGACAGCTAGTGACGGAGGTCGTCTCGCCTCCGGCCACGACGAGAGAAGGGGAAGGAGGAACTCCCCTCTTCCCGAGAATCCCTTTTGTGTGTCGCAGAAGTCGCTATTTTCCCCCAACAAGATTATAGAAGATTAACCCGTCAGTCAAAATTCGTACAAAAGCAGCCGCTTCGGTGGCTGGAACGACTAGGCCATCCTCTCGACGTCAGCCTCGCCGTAGCTATGCTCGTCTTGAGACGACCTACGTCACGATTGCGTTGGAGGTCACGTGCTCTAAGCTGGGCCTTCTCCGAGCGCTTGCCAGAGTGGGCCGTTTATAACGAAAAATACAGCCACCAGGATCAAAATACAAACGTGCAATTGTCATTTACGGATATTGTGGATCATATTCAACCTATTTTTGAACACGACGGGAATATTTCAAATTTCGTTGAAGTATCCCTTTAGGATACACAGAAAAAGTATTACGCTCCTGATAGCCCCTGCCTTCAGTAGCTCTTGAATGGAGACTGGCGACTCTGAAAGATTGTGGTTGTTGTTGAATTACGTTTGTTGATGAGATGAGTGGTTCACTTGTCTTGGTGGGGTGGTCTAAGACGGGAAGGGGGGGGGGGGACTTAGGGGTTTGGGAGAAAGGGGGGGGGGAATGATGTGAAAAAATTAAATGTGATGATGGGTCCCCATCTCCCTGATGTAGCTTATCGGGGAATCGAGGACTGCTTTCCTGTGCTGCGGTGTTCCCTGGGATCAGGACCACAACTCCAGCGTCGCCGGTCTTTCCTCTTCCCGAAGAGACTGGACCGCTTTCTTCCTCGGTTCCAGACCTGCACAGTTCCAGAGGAGGTGGCGTAGTGTGGCCGTGTTGTTCCCGGTGCAGGCCTTGCATCTGGAGCCCTCGAGGTCGACGAGCCCGAACCGCACTCGTTTGGCAGGTGTGAATGCTGTTCCGGACCTGATCCGTCGGACTTGCTTTCGACGAGCTGTGCCTATACGGCTTCCCGCACATTGCACTCGCAAAACATATCCACATGGCGTCGAATCTTGACTGGTATCCAAGCGTGCGAAGGCACAGAGACGCGGCACTTCGGCGTGACAAGGAAGCTCTGAGCTCACGCCACGAGACTGGCGAAACTTGCTTTCAACAAGTTATGTATTTTTCCTGCAGCACTGCGCTTTCGTAAAATTTTCTAGGTGTACTCAACAGCAAGTCTCAACGCTTACACAAGGTCTTAATAGACTTCTTTGGCAAATGACGACTAACGCATAGAAAACGTGTATTCAGCACTCTGCCGCCAGACTCTGCAACGCTAGCAAAACCGCAAATCGTTTACGAGCAAGATGGCCGTCCGGTGGCTTCACTCCCGCTACAGCAAGTCAGAGCCGTAAAGGCCGCCGCCAGCGCCGAAGATTCCCCCACGCTTAGAGCGTAAACTAAATTTGTGACACAGCGTCGACCAATCAGGAGACCTCTACTCCATCTCACAAATGTCTGCAGTGAAGACAAAGGCACAGGCGCATGAGCCTAGCTCAGCGAAACGCTTTTGTTTGCACGAGACCTCGTGCATAGGAGGCACTTTCCAAAGCCACGCGCTCGTGCCCATGCGCTTTGTCTGCACTGCTAGAACAGCGTCCTGAGACTGGCTGAAAGAAAGCAGAGCAAAGAGTGGGGTGCGCGAGCATCTTGAGACGCGGAGTCCCGCTCGGCACGGCTCAAATTATACTTCGTTTCACTTTATTGGCGAGCGAAGCCAAAGCTATGAGGCGCGAGACCAGCGTTTTTGCATTTCTCCCCAGCTCGCGCGCTCGAGCAAAGCCTGAACGCACGGAGCTTCCGTGCTCGCGCTTCCAGTTTTGCCTTCGCTCGCACAGCTCGCACATAAGGTGCAACGAAGTATAGTCGTGTCACATATTTAGAGCACACGACCCCCGCTAGGGGCTGTTTCGCGGCCTGTAGTTGGCCTCGAGATGCTCGCCTATTCAAACCAATGCATGGCCAAACTCTCTCAATAAACGGCTCTGCAGCAAGTTGCGCTGCAGCGACCAAGTGGGGAAGCGCGAACCGGAAATAGGCATAGAGATTAGTGAGATTAGTGGTGGACCGTTGGGTGGACTCCAACGTCGTTGCTGAACCCCCACGTACCATAGTTAGAATTTTCAAGATGATGATGCCCTCGTCAGCGTTTACTCGTCAAAAACATGCCGGTTCTCGGTTTTCGGCACTGATCTCAATGGTTTTCGGTTTTGATTCCCCCAAGGTTTCCAGAGACGCCAGGGAGATATGTTTAACTATCCAATAACTGGTAAACTTAGTGTCTTCGATCAAAATTGTCTGTCGCTCTCCTGCAAAGTTATTTTCAAGCGGTTTCCTTCTCGATAAGATTATTTTGTCCCGTTTTGACACGATGTTACTGGTTTTCACAGTCCTCCAGTCACTCAAATGTGCGGAATAAATGTTGAAAAAAACAACAGAGTGCATATTTCTGGATTTTCTGGCCTACACAAATAAGTTTACGCGTCCATAGTGTGAACACGAAGATTCAGTCGACATTTTTGTTTCTTCAATCAGTTATTTTTAGTTATTTTTACGCTTTTCTCTTTCTTGCAAACGATCCCGCGACGACGCAGGCGTCGTGCGGCGGCCGTCCCAAGCAACTCGCCGCAGCCTCACCCGTTCGCTACGTTACCGTGCTTTGCCAGGGACTCCCCCCAAGTTTATTTCGGCCCGTTTGTAAACACCGGAAAAACAATCGCCGCCCCGTTGCGTTGCCTCGGCTAACATGAAACACCATGAAAACAAAGCGAGGCCAAGTCTAGCCCTTGCACATTGATGGACGCATCAGGTAAGCTCTCCCCAAGTCGCTCTCGGTCCCAAAGGTGTTGCGATGAGTCGTTGGGCTTAACACAATTAATCTGCCCCAGTAATTAACGCGCACTGCCTGCCTGCGGCCGCTAATCCGCGCCCACGTGCGGGTTACCGCTGCCGGGGATAATCCCGAGCCAGAATCTTCCGAATGCATGCTTCGTTAATCCGGACGGCGGTGCAGGAAACCGCACAACACGGATTCGGCACCTTCCCCCACCACGGAGGTGGAGGTGGGGGAGAGATATGGTATTTCCTCGACAGCGATACGCTGCGACATGCTCGAGAAGCGAGGTCACGGCGCGACCTAAGCGTGTCGAAGAGGCGACTCACCCAAATCGACACGCTAGGTTGCAGAAAAACGAGGTCCTGCCCCAAAAGCTTGCACTAGTTTCCCCCTGTGTGCATACGTATCGTGCTGCCAACATCGTTAGCTGGCAGTGCCAGCGACGGGCTGCAATCTAGCAGGGGTGTCGCTGTGTTGCTGGTGCCCGCGAGACGTTTGTGTTTACTCCGACTACTTTGTACGAAAAGTTGGTAAAGACGGGTGTCGGCCGCACGACGCCGCCGAAACAGCGCCGCCTTTGCGCGTGGGCTTTGCACGCACTCCTCGTGAACTGCCTTGCGATCTGCGTGGAAGGTATCCAGCATAAGTGCGGCTTCACGGATCAGTTTGTGTGGTTCTGTTGTAAGTTAGATGTCCGTAAGCTCCAAGAGGGGCAGGTTATATGCGTTGCACTTGGTGCCAGCTGTGCAGCATCGTCGGTGCTAGTGACTCGGATGGAATGGAGGAAGTATTTTGAAGTAAAACAGGAACTGTTAGCTCACTATCGATTCATCAATACATATACTGTTTGTATTACACATTGCACACATTACAGTGTGTTACAGAGCTCCCAAAACCATCTTCCCTCTCACATATAGTTCACTTACTTCAGCAGTGCATGAGGTTATCCTTTCAACATGTAGGAAGAAGGGACAGCAAGCTAGCACTAGTTTGAGCAAACTGAAAGCTGAAATAGCTGTCTCTAAAATATGACTTGAAAGAGTACAAGTAAATGGACCGCTACAGAGATGCAGTAATTGAACTTAACTACCACTGAATACCTGTGGAAACTACCCCAAATAGCTACTGTAGTTAACCCCATCAGACATAGATATGTCTGGTTAGGACAAACGTTCTGACAGATTGGTGCTGGCCCATCATAGAAGCATCGGGAGGGTAATTGCTTTTATTATGTCTTGATTATAGTTATAGTTTTACTGTGTAATAAGCCTGGTAATCCCCTTCAGAATGCTAGGGATAGCCTTGAGCATAAGCAGCTGTCTACTAGAGCTTTTCACTTGTGCTAACGCAGTTAGGTGGTGTTACCCCATTTGTCATTGTAAACATGAAAGTTGCCATGCACTTGCATACACGTAGCTCAGTTTGGGCATATAAAAGGAGCCTGCTCCGCTGTTATATGTGAGTTATTTTGCAGCAGGCTTTTCGCAGAATATTGTTGCCTGTTAAACTTGCATGTACCGGTACCACTGTTTTCGAGAGACAGATAAGTGTCCATATTTTACTTACCGTTTGTGAGTGTTTCTGAGGGTGTAAGTAAAGTGCTGGACTAGTTAATGTGCTGCTTCTGAATACATTGTACTTAACGACAAGGCCGCATTCTGTTTTTAAAGCTGGGTCCGATTCTGCCGAGTTCTGGCCAGAAATGCAAACTCAAGTTTCATCTATTGCGTGGTGCCTGTTCCAGTCTTGAAACCTGTGGCAAATTTTAGAACCTGATACTGGGTCACGCGACTGCGTTGACCATCCGTGGCTGAACCAACAGCAGCGATCAAAAGACTCGAGCACGAGAACTACGTAGCCACGGTCTCACGACCGTAACAGTAACCACCGAGGATTGTGCGTGCATGACTATCTTGTGTGCAACAAGAGAGCAGGCCAATAGCATGTAGCGCGTTCTTTTCAGTGTCACACGCACAAAGGATTTGCTATGCCAAACTCGAATCGACTTCTGGCCAGACGTCCGCCGTGCGAAGTTCCCTTGGGTAATGACACGGCTCCCCGGGCGGCCCTTGCCGAGCCCTGCTCACCTTCGGCGTCTCATGCGCCCACTGTTGCCGCTTGCAGATGCGGACTTCGACTCCTACTGGGAAAATGAGTCTCGCAACAACAATCGGAACCGCATCCGAGTAGGTCGCCAGTATCAGGCCACTGTGCCCGCGCTGCTGCGACCCGGTAAGCATGCGGACGCAACCTGCCGTTGCCTTCCCTGGTGTGCATTTTGGGCTGTTACTCCTGCATAGATTTAATTTTTGTCCATATGCGGTGGCGCATTACTTACCAGTACCAGGGCATTTTTTGCGTTCGATCCTCAGGAGTAGTTTCCTAAGCAAAGGTCTCCCTTCACGACACCTCTTTCTCTCTTGTCGGTTGCTTTCTGTGTTGTCTCGCGGTTGTTCCAGTGGGACACAATGTGTTGTGTTGGCCTCACGTCTAGTTGACTTTGCCTCTACTTGTTATTTTTAGTTTTGAAACATTTTAACTACCCTTTACATTTTATTTTGCAATTCATTTAACAACACTGCAGGCCCCTCGGAGGCTTTATGAGGAGAGGTGCAATGTAGAAAGACAAAATAAATGTGTCCATCTGCACATTGTTACGTTTAGTGACCAAACATTGTATTTGTAGGTCTATGAGGTAAATGGATTAATGAGGTAATTAGATTTTAGCAACATGATACAGCAGTACTGCCGCTCCCTCGGCTCGGGGAGAAGGCTGGGGGTGATGTTTTTAGGAGTTTTTTTGCCCGACCCCTAAATGTCATCCTGGCAATATTCCACACCACCTGGTGATAGTTAAAGAAAAATGCAGAGGGAAGCAAATTGCCTTAAAAGGTGAGGGGTGGAATCCTACTTTTGGTTTCTAGGCTAGGGGGCACAAGCTACAGCCCATTATAAAAAAAGCCATTAGCATCCATCCATCCAGCAATGAGTGAGTGCTCAATGTAAGCAGACGATTTGGGTGCTATCTATGAACTCTGCTTGGCACCTACTGGCATTATCTTGACCCAAATGTTTATGGTTTCATCAACAAGCCTGAATATGATAAATGCATCTTTGGAACCGTCCCATCCATTTTGTGATCAAATCAGTTATACAAATGCAGGAATATCGGCCTAAAATGCACGGCGTCGGGGTTTCTCGGTGTCACACTGTGTCACGGTGATTTGTGTGGTGTGCAGGAGAAAGCGATGGACGCCGCTTGGAAGACCTCGAGACGCTACGTTGGCGGCCAGAGAGCTTGTCAGACCAGAGCATCGACGAGTACCTCTCTATGGCCAAGTAAGGTCCTTCCACCACTAAAGCTCAGTCAAATAGAGCAGGGCTGGGTCTCAAAGAGGCTTGCTTTCATTGTGCAACTTGACCCCAGGGCGTTTCGTTTAGTGCAATGCCATATGTTTGTCACTGCCACTTATGCAAACAAACATTTTTATTTGTTTCATCGGAAGCAAGGGAAAACTGGTATTCGTAACTCCTACCTCGTGCATTTGCTTTCCTTTTTCTCTTTCGCAATTCGGCTGCCAGACCGCAGCAGTTTTGCTGCGCACTCGGATAGGCGGTAGATTTCCGTTTCTCACCATTTCACATTTCTTTTTGTTTTGTTTTGTTTTACTGAGTGGCGGTGCTTCCTTTAAGATTACGAATAGTTCTCTAGCAATGTATTATCTTTTGCACTGAACCCTTTGGTGGTGGATGTGCATTTGTGACTGGGTGTACAGTGTTACCCCTACGAGCCTTGCTGCATCACTCATCAGGTCTAGATCGGCCCAGAAAGCCCAAACCATAGCATAAGGGACTCTAGCTGTACGTCGGGTGTGGTCCCATGACCCGAGGCTGCCGTGAGGCCTTCCGGGTGTCTCTTCTGCCAAAAACTCGTTCGACCAGAAGTACTCGAAAGGGACTTCTTGCAAGCCCGTGTCCATAGATGCCTACTAATACATTCTTTACTTAAAGGGGCCCTGCAACAACTTTTTGACTGGTTTTTAACCAGTCAAAAAGTTATACCGAACCTGCATACACTTTCTTTACACAGTGAAATTTGCACCGGACCTGAGCGCACTGAACGTAGTAACTTAGTGAAACTTTTCTTTTCTCGAATTGCGCTATTTTTTGGAAAGAACGGGAATATTTCGGGACTTGCAGCCGCGGGGCGGCAGCCGTAGGAACTAATGTGTGCCATTACGTGCTCAGTCTAGTGCTCTATTTTGTAAATATTGTTGTTTCAACACGAGCGAATGCATGAAAAGCCTCATATCATCCATCGACAGAGTTGCGCTATATTCAGTTTTAGTGGCGCCATGTGCCCGAGGTGAAAAAAAACTATTCCTCCCTTGAGCCTCACCTCCTTGCTACCAACGTTGGTTGCTACTACGTCAGTACAACTTCCTTAGAGCAAGGCAAGCACCCCCCCCCTCTCTCTCCCCTCTCCACATCGCTCAGACTAACCTACAAGGTTGCCAAGTGAATTGCAAACAGAGGCCGCAGCTGCTTGAGGCTCTGGGAGAGAATCCAATTCGATTCTCCGTGTCCACAGTGCACCCGGGAACATGTCACTGCGCATGTGACTTAGAAGATGGTGTAAGAGGAGCGGTGTGGAGGCGCCCAGAACGTCAATTGTTTGACCATTTTTTAAAAAAAGAACTAAAGCGTACGGGCAAATTTTGTTTCCAGTTCTTTAATCCATGTCTGACAGGGAACGACTATTATATTTATTTCTCGGAAGTCCAAACGTTGTTGCACAGCCCCTTTAAAAAAAACAAAAAACACTAACATTGCCATATTGAGAATGCCCTGTACATGTACTTCCTGCAATCTGTGCAACATTTTTTTTTTTTTTTCAATCACCATATTTGCAGCAGCACAAAAAATGGGGTTCCTATTCTTTTTTAATTTTAATATTGAATGTGTGTCTTAGATGACCCACGACTCTGAATATATTTGGTACACATGGTTTCAACACCACGTGACCATGGAAACAAGAGTCAGCACAACTGAAACCATCCAATTCTCGCCCGACTGTTTTCGGGCAGAAAGAAAGAAAATGAATTTCGAGCCGCAAATTGTTTTTCGGGTAGTCAAGCTCTTGTAGGTCACGTTCAAATAAAAGTCTCGGCGAGCATTAATACCCTGTCAGTGTCCCTTTAAAGGCACACATTTATTTACGAGTATAAACAGGAAGTTTGCCGCTGCTCATGACGTCGGTAGAATGTAGAGTGGCTTCCCCTGCAGTGGATGCTCGGTGCTTGTGGCAAGCTTCGTCTTTGTCTTCGCTGGCTAGTGATGCGCGTCACCAACTGAAGCGAGGCGTTGTGCCGGCCGGCTTGCAGGGCTGTCAGCCTCTTTGCGCGTGCCATGGACAAGTGGCAGGCGTGGGGAGAAGGGGGACCCGAAGGCTGCTGCCTGCAGACGGCGCTGCGGGGCCTGTCGGACTTTGTGACGTCCCACCACGGCTGCCACCACGGCGCGGGCTGCCAGGTGGGGCCCACCCTGCCCTGCCACTGGACCCCCACGGAGGCTAGCCTGTTCGCCCGGGCGCTGGACGAGTGCGGCAAGAACTTCGGCGCCATCAAGAAGGACTTTGTGAGTGGTTGCGGGCAGGCAGGGGACCCTGCCGGGTGCATTGCCCAGCATTGCACATTGTGCTGTGTTCTCACTTTCAAAAGTGCATTGCCTAGCATTTCATGTTGTCCACTTAGCATTTTACATTGCACATAGCCCACTGTTTACACTAGCAGAAGTGCATTGCACGGCATGCACATAGCCCAGTGTTTTCACTCCTAAGGTGCTTTAACGGCGTTCGCACATTGCCTAGTGTCTTCACTTCCAAAGGTCCATTGTCCACCCAGCATTGCACGTTGTCCAGTGTTTTCACTTCCAAAGGTGCATTGCCCAGCATTGCACATTGTGTTGTGTTTTCACTCTCAAAGGTGCATTGCCTAGCATTTCGTATTGCCCACTTGTAATGTACCAGTCTTAATTTGGTGATTTTTGCTTGCAAGCAGTGGTGTGCACTACCAGTGTTGCATTGCACGGCGTCCCACATGACTCGCCATTGCACATTGCTCTCTGTTTTCAGTATTAAGGATGCATTGTCCAACATTACACAGTGTCCAATGTGCAACATGCGAAAATGTGTATTGCCCAGCATTGCACAGCTCCCAGTGTTTTTACTCCT
>JAZHYW010038196.1:0-10787 GCA_037355805.1 Ixodes ricinus
AGAACGCCTTCGCTTTGGCACATGCCAACTACCAAAACCAGGTCGGCAAGAAAACCTCGAGTCGATCGAGCTTTATTATTTCTCTAGTAACTTTAGTGCAGATGGAAACACCCTTAGAGGTCTGTTTTGAAGCAGTATTTTGTTCCACTCAGTGTCGCTAAAGGCCAGTATACACACTTGCGACTTTTAAAACTGAGTGCCTCAAAACCTCTTAAAATATATCTCTTACGACAAGAGGACACACTGGCACCACCTGTCAAGTAGCAGTGGAACGCTGGGCTGTGCTGTATATTTCCAATTTCTTTTGCGCATCATTTTTAATGCGAATAGCATTCTTTGGATACTTCACGCACTTTTCGTCTATCTATGTTATCTATCTGGCTATCTAACCTCTTACGCCGCGGGTCGATAAATAAATAAAAAAGACCGGCGCCGGCTGGGATTGAACCGTTGACCCTTTGATCAGCAGGCAGACGCGCTAACCACAGAGCTATGAAGGCAGTCATTCAACGCACTTAAACGGTTGTTTATATCTTTACCATAGACGCGCTTACAGCGCTGTCACAGCTGCCGGTGCGCGCGCTCCATGCACGAGGGCTATCTCGCCTTCGTGAGGCTGAGCACGGCCGCTAGCTCACCCTCTCCCGCGCTCGGGAGAGGGTGATGTAGCGGCCGTGCTCAGCCTCACGAGAGCGGAATGAGCCCTCGTGCATGGAACGCGCGCGCACCGGTAGCTGTGACAGCGCTGTAAAGCGCGTCCTATGGTAAAGATATAAACAACCGCTTAGAGTACCGTTGGTTGAGACTAGCTGAGACGCCAGAAAGTCTGGTCGGTACCATTTTGAGTGTTTGTGCGTATGGCGCGTGCTTTGCTCGCCTTCCCAAGTGACACAAACGCACGTGCTGGGCTGCGGAGATCGTGCGCAGGGCTGTGAAAGTGTCAACAAATTTAGAATCGCCTCAAGAGTGGGCTGGCGTATCTAGAGTGTGCCGGCCACCTGACGAACGCGCATAACTCCGCACCGTTTGATGCTATTCGCATTAACGTAGATAATCATTCCCAAAGGATGGGTTCTGCTGATTTTTTTTTTGTTGGCTTGAAAACTTTTTGTCAATGTTGTAAACAAACATTTCTCGTAAGTAGTACATACATATGACTTTGCAAGTACCGCCAAACCCTCAATCTAGTCAAATACAGTTCCAGGGTTACAGCATAGATGGCGCCAGCGTGTCCTCCCGTCGTAAGAGATTTTAAGAGGCTTTCATGCGGTCGGTTCTAAGGAGTCTCAAGTGTGTGAACGGGCTTTTAAACGTCGGTACAATGCAAGATTGCTGCCTTTTTGGCTCGGCGATGCTCGGGCATGGACCGTATGCAAAGTACCAGTGCCTTTGTTGTGCTAGTCCTCCTGTTGTGTATTTTCTGCGTTGGGTGAATGTCATTCTTTGACCTGGCTGACCTGACTGGACGTCCTGACTGCATGCAACCGCTTCGACCGGAACCTAGCTGGTTGCACTTGCATCCTCATTCCCGACGGTATCGACATTCTTTTGAGCGGTTGTGTCGACAGGACCCTGCACAGCACTCTCAACTGTACACCAACATGTCAGTTGTCCCCGGGCGATTTCAGTGCAGGGTTTGCACCATTGCAATATAAGGTAGATATCGACTTCTGCGCTCGATTCTCAAAGAGGCCTTAAAAACCACTAAACCTGGGGAAAAAAAAAAAAATTCCATCTAAATAGGACAGACATGCCCAACAAAAAATTTGCTGAAAAAAAAATTTTTTTTTTAATATTTATGTTGCAATTGGAATTTTTCGATTTAGCGAACGAAACTGAAATAGTACTCCTGTGGGATGATGGATGATGATGATGACGTTTGTACTCGACTATAGTCCGTTGCAACTCGAGAAGGTAGGGCGAGGGAAAGGAAGGGCCAGGAAGGAGGAAGTAGGCAGAACGCTGGCTGAGGAGGGGGTTTCCCCTCTCCTCTCCAGCATTCCGTGTGCTTCCTCCTCCCAGGCCTTCTCTTCCCTTGCCCTTCCTTATTGCAACGAACTATAAATAGTGTGTGCTTCGAGGGTTCAGCGAACTGGGGCACACACTGGTTCGGTACAAAGGCTATCGTCATCATCCCAGAGGGGGACAATATCGGTTTCGCCACTGTTCTCAATTGACTCCGTAAGTGTGACGTCATGGGTCCAAACAAACCGTTGCTAGGTTCGTTGTTATGGACAAATACATGTGGCTAGGTTTCGCTACGAAAACCCGACCGTTAAAAAATCAGGAGTAGGATTTAAACTTCTAAAAATCACAGGTATAGAAAGCTTGAATGTCATATATGTTTCGAAGAAATGTGCCGGTAATCGCTTGTTTCTGGAATATTTATGACTGCAACTTCCAGTCCTCAAGATGCGTGCAGCAGACGACGAATGCAAGAAGTATGCCGCTTGCCACAAGCCGGCACCATTGTTTGGATTGTGTGAATAAAGACGATATTCTGATATTGCATTTGTTTTAAATATAATGAGTTTCAGACACTTATATAAGAATTCGTTGTGGGATGCGATGCAGAATATGGTTTATCGAAAGTCCGGGCGTCGATCGAGTTGATTGTCTGCTAAAATATCACATTGTACCCATGAGAAAAGCACTTCAGGCGATCGGTTGAGATCCCAAATTTTGTTTGCGGACTCTTGCTATGTGAGGGTGCTTCGTACCTGGTTGTAACCATCGCTGCGATGGTTACTGCAAAATCGCGATAGACATGCGATTCTTTAATAACCTGACAACCTCAATAATAATACTAATAAATTACTTACTTTGACGGCGTACGATTTGTTTCTCATGCTGACCTGCACTACGCTGGTAATGCAGTTCAGGTCGTCGTAACTGATCTGCATGACGTGGTTTGATTTTACGGCATTTTTACCCCTCTGAACTAAGCTGGGTTCTTCACAGAAAAAAAACACACATTGAGGAGGCCTCACGGCCATGCACATGTTTTTGTCGCGCGATTACTGACGCAATTCAATGAAGACGCCCGCGGAAACAGAAGCCAGCAAATCAATCATGTCGTCTGCTACCAAAGCAAAGCGGAGTGCAATACTTCAGAAATGGTTTCATTGTTACAGTACGACACTGAGACAAGAACACCTTCATAATTAGATATCAAGAAGTTGTTGCTTACAATAAATTATTTACTTGTAAGCAAAAATCTAGCCTCATGTGGAGTCTCCATGCACCAGTTCATAGCAACGTCCCTAGCAACGGTTTGTTTGGACCCAGACGCCATCCTGTACTCTCATCCCCAGCCACCTGATAGGAGTATCCGGTATGGCGACATGAAAAATAATAAAACATTTCAACCTGCAAATAGTAAAAAAGAGGGGAGGCAAAATGAGAATGTGTGACGGTTGCGCTTATATCCTAAATGTCTTCTATTCGCGTGGCGACGGCAAAACAATGTTTTCGCCCATACTGGAAGTGACCACAATTCAAGATGGCGGCGTCCTTGAGAAAAAGGCCTAATAGACACTCTGTGCGACGTATGCAACCACGAGAGGGAAACTATAGAACATGTAATTTTAAGGTGCACGGGTTTCGTCCGATCTTCGTTCCACCCAACGGGGGAGCAGAGTTGCGCATTTGTTTTCCCCGCGCCGCCACGTTGCTATTCGCCGAGATCCATCACGTGACGAGCAAAGCATCCGGCGCCGTGCAAGAAAGCCACCTTACGGTCGCTCCGCCGACGTTTCTCGCGCCCCGGCGTATGTTCCCCTGCTTTCGCCCTCCTTCTCCTCCTCTCCTGTTTCCCATGCGCGGCGGCGCGCGCGGCGCCGCTATTCGCCAGATTTAGTCACGTGAGGAGCGAAGCATCCAGGGCGTGCGGGAAAGCCGCCGCTACGTGCCACCCGCCGAGGTTGAATGCGCAACTCTGCTACCGTAGGTAGCATATACAGGAACTCTAGTCCCACCCTAAAGGCCCGTTCACACTCTTACGACCTCTTAAACCTGGGTTCCTTAAAACTTCTTAAACCAGAGGACACACTGACGCCATCTATTGGGTAGCAGTGTAAACTTGGCGGTCCGGCATATTTTTTTTTATTTCTCTCGCGTATTATCCTTTTCTTTCTTGGCTCGAAAACTTTTGTCAATGTTATAAACGAGCCTTTCTTATGGGTATTACGCACATTTGACCTCGGAAATCCCGAAAACCTTTGCTCTTCGGAAATGCAGTTCCAGGGTCACCGCATAGATGGCGCCACAATGTCAGTGTGTTCCCTCGTTCTAAGAAATTTTAAGTTACAACGTTTTTAACAGATCTCGTCTTTCTCGGTCGATACTTCGGTTGCAAGAGTGTGAACGGGCCTTAAAAGGCCCTGCAATCGTAATTTAGCGTCTACCTTTTTTGCGGTTTCCACGTCTCTTGGGGTTCGGGCAAGCCAGCGGGCACGGAGAGAGTCACTAAATATCAGTGCGTCATATTTTAACCGGACGACGCGGAAACCTCCTCCACCGACGGGGCGACCCGCGGTACCGAAAGCGCGCGTAATGTGACGTCTTAGGTCCTGGGCTTACTACTGGTCAGAGCCGCTAAAAGCTTCTTTTAGTCGAAATACAAAATATAAGTGGCACGAACCGTTTCAATTATTTATAAAAGTAGTTTTTGTTCAGTATTTGAGATCAGAAAAGAAACAAATGCAGTTTATAAAGTACGGAAACAAGAAATGATCCGTCGACATACCCGCCACCAATCGGTGGAAAAGGCGGCGCCTACTAGAAAGGAGTAGTGGGATCAGGCGCCGACACGGAAAGGTCCCGGATGTACGCGGCGGCGCTGCGGCCGTAGGGACCGAAGGACCCGGCCGGCTCTGAGCGTTCCCAAGGCCTTCGGTGAGCAGCTTTGTCTTGCGGTTTGGCCGTTTCGCGGTATGGCAGCGCGAAGTGGCTCCCATTCTGAACTGATCTTTACCCCGTGTTTGCTGTCGTTTGTGGCCAATGAAGTGTCATGCCGAATTTGTGTTTAATCGCGCAGCAAATGCAATGAGAGCCGCTCTAGCTGCCCGCTACATACAGCCTATCCAGAACACGCTTTAGTGGCGCCCTCTCGCGCCGTCGACACGGAGTACGGCAGCCGTGAGCGCTCGCTCAGCTCACCACCCCTCGTCTAGTTCACGGCCACTCAAGCAACCAAGGACGTCATGAAGGAGGTTATTTTTTGCTTGTTTTTGTAATTTTAATTTGCCTATAACTTCTAAAATAAATCGAAATTCGAGAAAAGAAAAGTGTCATTAAGTTACTACGTTCAGTGCGCTCAGGTTTGGTGCAAATTAAAAATTAGTAAAAAAGCCATTGCAGGGCCCCTTAAGTTGTGGGGGATGACTACGGATTTGGTGGGGGCACTGGGTTTTCCGGACATGGAGGGGAGATTGGAAGATTGGTGGAAAAATATCTAGGGGGGGGGGGGGGTGAAAATACAGATAAATATTAAGCAAGGGTAACATTTTAAGGGGGGGGTTGTGTTAAAGGGCAACTCCGTTTCATTTTTGATATTTAGAAAACTATGCAGCCCTCTTCAGTATCATATAGGAAGACCCCATGTCAAATATTACGATCTAATTCCGTCTATATATTTAATAAACTGGCGAGCAAACTTTCAAACGAGCGAAGTCGCCGAAATCTGCCAACTCTAGCGTGCGACGTGAGGCGCAATCGTCAGCGCAGTCAATGCGACGGAGTGGAGCGGCCAACGTTGAACCACTACGCCAGAGGCATGACTACGTCATTCTCACGTTTTGGTTGTTTTTACTTCTCAGAGCGAAATTGAACGATGACGTCATGAGTTTCTCCTCCCGGTGTTGGCTCTACAGCGTCCACGTGATCACCGTAACGCGGATGCGCTAGTTTGCGCTGCCCTGCGCGTTTATCGCATGTCCGGTTTCTCCGCTCCCCTTCTCCTCTTTCGTGTTCTCCCCTTCCCCCTCTCCCCCGGGCCATCACCGTCCACGCCATGCGAAGCGACCTGCCCGCGTCGCGTGTCCTGTACCTCGCCCCCACGAACGTCACAAGACCACGTGGTTCGACGTGACGTGGCCATGACTTTGAGGACACGAGACCAATGTTGCCTGACGCAACCGAAGTTTCGGTTTCGGTATCAGCTGATGTTTAAATTAGGATTACACAAATAATATTCAACATTTCGCGAATCCGAAGACGTAGAGCTGTTGAGTAGTACTTTGTGAAATGGAATCACATGTAAGCCTAAATTTTCCGGAATTGAGCGGAGTTGCGCTTTAACACAAAATTTATACACTAACAAAAAAAAAAAAGATGAAATAACGCTTATCTTAAACAATCTATTCCCCTCTGTCCTGTCCTACCAGCCAGTCAGGGAAGGGACCGGTGTTGTAGCCTTCAGTCATGCACGAGCCACGTGCAAATGCAGCGTCTGCCAGAGTCTGTTTATGCGCGTAGAAGAAAACAATAAAACCAACAATGCATGTACCACTGTACAGTGGCGTCAGAAAAAGGGGGGGGGGACCGCTCTGGGTGCAGCGCTCCAGGGGGTGTCGCGGCGGGCTACGAGAGCAAGGGGGGGGGGGGGGAGTGGGGGAGTCGCGCGGCGGTGGGCCACGGGTGCCGCTGACCCTCGTGACGCCACTGCCACTGTGGCATGTACAGTTCCATCCAGCTGTTTTGTTCATGTTCTCTTTCGTAGCGCCTTTCCCCATTGCCAAAAGATCGTCCGGGTACCATCACTCCTTACATATATCCCTGACCACTTCATATCTATTATAGTTCCATAGCGCCTTGAGATTCATAATAGATCAATTTCTCTTCCCTTTTCTATAATTATATTCTCCTCGTGTTCCTCTGGATATTTCCTTCCCTCATTGAACCAGACTCCCAGATATTTGTTTTCTTCCTACATGGACTATTACAATGGACCTTTTTCACATACCGACGGCACCAGGCGGTGGCTGCACGAACTAAAAATCGAGGAAGGGACCTACCTGCGCTACCAATCGATAATGGGAGCTATGCTACCAGTTTCTTCGTTCTCTGAGCAGCGGGGCGTGCCCAACGCGCCGCACAAGTGGGGCATCCGTGGCGTCCACTTAAACGTCGTGTTATTCTTTCCGTCCGCTTTCTTTTTTGCGTAACACAATTATATGTATGCTGCAATTACGTTTGCTACTCGCTGATCTATAGCCTCCTTCCGAATTTCCTCGATTTTAGGTGCCAATTTCCGCCGCTTGGCATCGGGCGCTCGCGCGTGCGCAGAACGCTTCTCGAAAAGGTCCATTAGGGGTGTCGCGAACCGGCAGCGGTTCGGAAGTTCGACTAGGTTCGACTTTTTCGAACCTTTAGCGAATGATTCGACGAACCTTGTATTGAGGTTCGACTTGTGTACGCATGCGCGACAGGCTGGCCAGTTGGCTTCGGATTGGATGGTAATGGCTAAGAGATTATTTAAGTGCAGCGCTTATTGGTTATTTCAGTTAATACAGTACTAAAAATTAAGTTATTAACTTCTTCAGTGATTAGAATTAGTTTCTTTTAATTGCAGCTGTTAATAAAATAAAATAACCCTTTGCATAAAAAAAGTTCTCCAAACCTAGACATGTTTGTATAAAGGTCTGGCCACACTGTCCACAAAGTCGAACCGGTCGAATCTGGTCAAAAGTTCGAAGGTTCGTCGAACCGGTTCGACCCAGTCGAACCTCGAAAGTTCGACCAAAAAATCTGGTTCGATAAAAGTTCGGCGACACCCCTAATTACAATGTCTGTCAACTCAAGCCGTAGTTAGTTGCCTGCACGTAAGCTCGTGCCAGAGCCTGCCAGAGCCACCAGAGCTGGCGTTCTAGCATTCCTAGCGCCACGGTTCAGTGTTGCCAGATGGTCCCACCAAAAACCGCCAAATGACTGGGAGCTATAGCCCAAATATAGCCAAATCCGCAAAAAAAATATATAGCCCAAAATAGCCAAAATTAAAAACAATGATAATGTTTCACACTCATACAATACAGACGATCCCTTTCAACCCTCAGATGCACCACCTTTCGTGTGCGTTATGTTACTTGTAAATTAGAAAGAGGAAGAAAAAAACTTCGGAAGGATGAAAATCCGTACAAAACTGGCCCTTCCTTTGTATTTTTTTTCAGATGTACAAAACACAGAGACAGCTACTCGTAAGTGTGACATCATGGGTCCAAACAAACCGTTGCTAGGGTCGTTGTTATGGACGAATACACGTGGCTCGGTTTCGCTACGAAAACCCGACCATTTAAAAATCAGGAGTAAGATTTAAACTTCTAAAAATCACAGATATAGAAAGCTTGACTGTCATATATGTTTCGACAGAAGTGTGCCCGTAATCGCTCGTTTCTGAAATATTTACGACTGCAACTTCCGGTCCTCAAGATGCCTGCAGCAGACGACGAATGCAAGAAGTATGCCGTCTGCCGCACGCCGGCCGTCCAAGTGGGGCCGTCGTTTGCATCGTGTGAATAAAGACGATATTCTGACATCGCATTTGTTTGAAATATAATGAGTTTCATACACTCTTAAGATTTCATAGTGGGGTGCGATGCAAAATATGGTTTATCGAAAGTCCGGGCGTCGATCGAGATGATAGTCTGCTAAAAGATCGCATTGCACCCTGCGAGAAAAGCACTTCAGGCGAACGGTTGAGATCCCAAATTTTGTTTGCGGACTCGCGCTATGCGAGGGCGCTTCGTATACCTGGTTGTAACCATCGCGTGAGAGAGATTCTTGCCGTTTCTTCAGATTTTCGCAGAGATTTTTGCAAGACCCCAAAGCGCGAAAGAACAGGATAAAAAACATAAGGTGAGTCTATTACAGACTGTACTCGCATCGCGGGTTCGATGATGATCTTCACCAAATGAGCACATCCACGGAATTTGATGTATGCCAAGGGGAAAAAAGCAAAATACTGCGAAATCGCGATAGACATGCAATTCTTTAATAACCTGACAACCACAATAATAAAATAATAATAACAAACGACTTACCTCGACGGCGTACGATTTGTTTCTCATACTGGCCTGCAATACGCCGGTAATGCACTTCAGGTCGTCGTCGATCGTAACTGATCTGCGTGACGTGGTTTGATTTTACTGCATTTTCACCACTCGTAACTAAACTAAGTTGTTCACAGGAAAAAACAAACTAACAACAACGCACATTGCGGAGGTTTCTACGGCCATGGCAATCCACTTGTTTTTGCCGCTTGTTTACCGACGCATTTCGATGAAGACGCCCGCTGCAACAGAGGCCAGCAAATCTATCGTGTCGTCTGCTACCAAAGCAAAGCGGAGTGTAAGACTTCAGAAATGGCTTTCATCGTTGCAATATGACACTGAGACGACAAGAACATATTCATAATTAGATATCAAAAAGTCAGGTTGCTTACAAAAAATTATTTACTTACTTGTAAGCAAAAATCTAGCCTCATGTGGAGTCTCCATGCATTAGTCCATAGCAACGTCCCTAGCAACGGTTTGTTTGGACCCAAACGCCATGTTGTGACGTCATCACTTACGGGGTCACCACTTGCCACTGATCTCAACAAGGACGTTTAAATAGGGCAGGACCCGGCATGACGTCATACCCAGCGACGCCGGAAGAACAACCCAATCCCAGACTGCCCCGCGCACCGACGCTCTCTCATCCAAACTAAATTCAACCATGCTCCCATCGTCTGCTCTCCGCTCGGTCGTTAGGCTTAGGCTACGTCTGCTCCGTGCCTGCGGTCTGCTTCGTCTGCTCGCTGTCGCGGCTGGCTTTCGATTCGATCGGCGCACCAAAAGATGTTTCGATGCGAACCCGAATACTCATCACGGCGGAGTGAAACCAACATCTTCTCGAAGCAGAATTTGTACGGCTTTCTCAACCCGCGATGCCCTTCTCAGCACGACACACACCACAGCGCCTTCCTCAGCGTTCGTGCCTACGATGACTGACTCGCGATCGCTTTCCAAAGCCGCGCTACGACGACTCGTTCGAGACGACGCTCCAGGCGCGGTCGCGCGGTGTCGAGAGCGTCCGCTACACGCCGACTTCCTAGTCCTACTGGTCAGGCAAGTGTTGGGCTCGAAATCTCGCCTGTTCGACACCGATTCAGTCGGTGCGTCGTCTAGAGCGTCTCAACTCTAGTCACTTACTTTCTGCTGGGCAACCAGGCGTTCGTTTATAATAATCTCATCCAATTCCGACCATACCGGTTTAAAAGTCTCCCGTTAAGCGCTGTTTCAAATAACAGTGGGTGCCGCCATTACTTTCGGTGCACACAATCGCGTTGCCACGGAAATGCCATGGCAACGAGGGTTGTTTGCACCGAAATTAATGGCGGCGCCCACTCACTAGGCTTCCCATTGGTCAAGAAATGTTCGTCGCGGCTCGTGGCCACGCCTACTTCCGTTACACTTCGCTCCATGCATTGGGGATAGGGACGCCACCTCCTGCCCATTATAACCTCCTTGATCTCAATGACAATTGCTGGATCGCGTTTGACCAGCACCGCCTATGGACGGGAATGCGGCCACAGTCGGCCATCTTTTTGGTAGAGTTATATCATCTCTAGCCATCATAGTAATATGGCAGGGGGAAGCTGCCGCCGCTTCCCATGCAACCTCCTCAGAATTTACGGCTCTCCATGCTGGCCGCCATGAGAAAACTCGGTACCAGTGTTGCTGCATCTGTAGGTCATCTTTAAGTTAAAGCTGACGGAGAAATAGTACGTAACTGAACGAAGCATGCTG
>JAZHYW010038198.1:0-17491 GCA_037355805.1 Ixodes ricinus
TATTATTATTATTATTATTATTATTATTATTATTATTATTATTATTATTATTATTATTATTATTATTTACACCCTTCCAAAAATGGAAGGGACATGTACCGTGGAAGAAAGCATCCTACTTTAAAATTATAAAGGGTGCGTTACTCGAAGAAGAGAGGTACTGAAAGGTGTAGCTATAGGTGCAAGCCTTTAGAATGTTTTTTTACGTTCTTAGGGGTGTAAACTATTGAAACGCGCAAAGTGTATTTCACATTACTGCCAAGTTTTCCAAGCCAGTTCTTTGTTGTTTTCGTTCTAAGCAGAATTAAGTAACAAAAAATGTTTGCTGAGTATTAAAACAAAACAAAAAGTTTAACTCAGAAATGTTTTATCTCTGAACCCTGCGCCCGCTGTGGCCTTTTGTCTGGGGGAAAAGCATGGTGAATCATACCTCCAATATAGCGACCCAAAAAAACACACGGTGGTCAAACCGGGTTTTTTAACCGGTTTGACCACCGTGTGTCTGTTGTCACCTAAGCAGCGTCGTTACACAACTCAATTTAAAAAAAAAAATCAACCTTATATGATGTTGTTCGAGCGTTTGGTTCCGGCAATGAGACGGGTGCATTTCCAGCACCGAAGAAAGAGTGCAAAAACTGGCAAGCACTTCTAAGAGAGATGACGGATCCAATGCCCTGTGAGCGTTTTCACGAAAGTCCACGGAAATATAGAACTAAACGAGCTCCCTACTCCACTCGGGCAGCTTGACAAAAAATTTTCGAGTTGCGCACTTTAATGTCACCATAGCCGGGTTTATCTCTCGTAACAGAAGGAACAGCGCACGGGAAGGCTTGCTAGAAAACAACTCAAAACAATACTTACCGTTAATCAGAATCATCCCCGATCGACGTATTAGTACCCGACCATTCTTTTGTGTATCCCTTGACGCCTTTAGGTAAGGTGGGAGTCGCTGCTTGGCGATGAGTGGCCAAGGAATTGATGTTTGCTGGTCAATTCCTCGGCGCTTTGTTCTAGCCATGACTTTCCTGTAGCTCTCCTTATGTTAATTATGCTGCGTTTCGCAAAACCAAACTGCATCGTCACTGCGCCGCCTTGTTTTTGTTGGTCCGCTCCCACCGGCTAAATAAAATCGCGCGAGTAGACGCACGTGAGTCTGCACTTTTTTATGTGAGTGGTTAGTTTGTGTTGGTGGTAGCCAACGCTCCAAAAACGGCGGGCCCCGTGGGGCCACACTTTTCGGCGCTGTTTCGATTTGCTCCAGTCGAATCAGGGCTCCCTCGGATCCCTACTCCTTTCAGCCTTGCAGGGGCCACGAACCGACAGGAACACTTTACGGTCTCTGGATATGTAGATTACGCCAGATGCGGAGCATCTCTTGCTCGGTCTATGTCCCGCGGCGTCGTGAGTCCGCACTCGCACTACGCATGCGCCAACTCTCCTCCTCCCCTCTCTCCAACAGCTCGCGTTACTCTCTCCGCTCTCTCTCTCTACCAGCTGCGTGCACTTCGCGTGCGTTCGCTCTCCCCGCCGCGCGCATGCGCCAGCTCTCCTCCTCGATAGTCACTCTCTCCTTCAAGTGCGGATCGCTATGCGGTGGCGCGCCGCCGCCTGGCCGCGCGCGTTCCCCGGAGGGGAGTCAGAAAGGAGGGGATAGTTTTGGGCCGCGCGGTTGCGCCGCTACGCCAGAGCGCCTTTCCAGTGGGGTGGGCTTCCCGCAACTCTGCGGCTGTCGTCTGCTAGCGTTTCACCTCGGCCGCTCGCGTCGCGCGCAGCCTAAAGTCCGTGACTCTGGCGAAAATCAATCAAAGAAGGAACTGTGGAGGTAATTACGATCCGCGATGCTCCGCGTCACCCTTGGTTCCCTCAGGGAAGATGGTGTAATTTTTGTTTTAATTTGGACGTTACTAACCGTCGTGCTCTCTGAGTGGGCCAAAAGAAGAAAAGGGTAGAAAGTCAAGGCCAGCTTCTTCGGTTCGAGCGTTTTGAAAATGTAGCCGGATATTCGTGCCTCAGCTTCCTTCAGCCTGATCGCTTGCTTTTCACTACGATACATGCTGATACCCAAAGCACGTCAGCGGTACCCAATGACGCATCAGCCGGCCTGCTCTCACGCCGATTGGAGCTTGAACTGCGTCCGTACGCGCTCAGTCCAGTCGAAACGAATATTTGGATTCGCGTTCGGGGCCAATGAGAGCGCTGTCGGAACTCGCTGTGTCCATTTGCGAAAGACAAGTTCTATGGTGTACTTGAAAAACACGGTAAAAGCTTGGAGTCGTCGCACCGAATTTGCAAGCGTAGCCACGACGACGTGATTTCTCGGTTGCCTTTGAGTTGAGGATGAAAGCTGAGGAGGAAGAAGTAGAAAAAATCGTTTGCATGTCGCCTTTAGTCCTGGGGCCCACTGCTCGTACATCATACAAAAAGACAGTATTCAAACACGAGTCGCCGCAATGTCCGTGGTTCGAACGCCGCCGCCGCCGCCGCGTGTCAGAATTCCTCCTCGCAGACTTGTTACCACCTGCAGCATTCGAAGCACGAGTCTCGCGGTGACGCTGCACTTGCTCGAACCTGCATGCAGATTGTCTGCTTACAGCGGAGCCTGTTAGAGGCTCGTTCCCCAGGGTCATGTCCATCAGCAAACAAGTGATGACACAAAATGCGCTGGACAGCTACCGCCGCATCTTCGCAAGGGCGACGGCGGCAGCAAGCCGGTTGTCTGGTTGCCGTTGTCGCTCATGGATGGCGGCGACCTCTCGAGCCTTTCCACTCTGGCTGGCCGAGCTTGCGGCCGGTCAGTACTTCATTCCTGGCGTACGGGACAGCTTCGCTGGTCTTCATATTCACCATATATAAAAGCTAAAAAATTGTACGTTGTACAAGCCGCCGTGACCCGGGGTTTTACCCCGAGACTGCAACCAGCATGCCAAAAGCGCGGTGCATGCGAGGTTGAACTGCTTCAGAAGCGGTCGATCCACAGAACGAGCACCCGCGCAGAAAAATGCGCGCCTCAAACCCAGGAGCGCAGGCCAAGCTCGCGCTTGTAGCCTCGGCGCGGTCTCGGCCTAAGAGGTGAACAGAGTATAGTGCAGACATGTACCTAACGCGTTACAAGTAACGAGTTACTCCTACCTAGTTACTTTTTTTAGGTAACAAGTAACGTATTTAATTCCCTCTTTAGAAAGGGACGAGGTAACGGACCTTCATCGCGCAATGCCAAGTAACGAGTGCGCGGTTTTATCGTTTACTTATGAAGAAGTAATGTGTACAACCCGTTTAAACAGCCTCGATTTATTTCTAACCTGAGTAGGCGCCTATTGCGACAAAGGCAGGTAGGCGTCTCGAAAAACAACAAGACAGTATGAGAGTATTGCAACGTTTAATGCTGAACACGTCAGTCGAACTCTACAGCTGGGAATGTCCTTCACCCAGAGAACCCAATAAGGATCGTTCGTTGAACATTTTAGAATAGAGTACAGACCAAATGTAAACCCGGACGTTGCCAGCGCGGGAAGGCACAGAACCCATTTTCAACTTGGAACTTTAGAAGCAGAGAGAACAAAAACGAAAGGGAATCCCAGATTCACCTGCTCTTCCTGAAGCAGAACCCTGCTGTTCCTTCGAGCACGTCATTAGAACCACGCTTCAGCGTCACCAGGGAGTGTGGTCTCAGGAAGCAGGGAAACATAACTGATGAAAACTTGACGAGGCAGCTACTGCTTAAGTACGACTAGTGAAGATAAAGTAATACGCCATGAAGCAAAAGCAGTTGCGTATTCGGTCCGTCAAGGGACGAGAAAATTAACTCGTTATCTTTGAGGTAGTGTAACGCGTTCCATTTGAGAATCGGTAACGAGTAACCTATTTAGTTACTTTTAAGCTAGTAAGGAGTACCTGTATATAGTTACTTTTGGGGGTAACGTGTACATGTCTGGTATTCGCGTCTCCAGCTCGACGCTCGCCCTCCCGCGGCGGAAACGGGAAGCGTCTAGTGAGGGTCCCTGATTCTCCTGTTCAGTGGGCACGGCGGAGACTGCTCGCAATCATGGCTCACGAAATGTCATTTCCGAACGCAAACAACACTCTTCACTGTCCCAACGGACTGCTGCAGCCGGTATGGGACAGTCTGACTCGGATTCCGTCTTTGGGTTTTTGTTGTGAGAACAACGTTTATTTTTATTCTTTTTTTGTGGACATATTGTAAAAATTTTATTTATTCTGTTATTCTTGTGCTGGTAATAATGTTAAAGCAATAAATCATCTAAATTCCCAAAAACCCCTTAATTGAAGGGCCCGCAGTTCCTTATTTCACATGACAATTATCTGAGCGAGAAAGGCAGTGAGAACGCACAAATATCAGCACTGATTTTTTTTTAACAACTACATTATTCTATATTACCTCTAAGTTGTATGAAAGACCCTAGTCTTTCAAGGGACACTGAAATCTCCAAAATATTTTGGAGTGCCTGGATCGAACATTTATCTCACAAAATAAAGTTTCTGCGAACAACTTCTTTAACTAAATAATTACGATGTGAGACACATCTTGAGCCATGTAGGCGATCCGAAATTTCGATCGAAACCGAGAAATTAAATCCAAAATAAGAGTTGGTCTTTGGTTTCGCTCCAAAATTAAAACGCCTCCTTGCGTAAATATTACGCTAAGCACCGCTTTTATTTTCAGGATAAAGAGGTGACATGCGCTCATAACATCCTAGCTTCCTCGTATTACCAGAAATAATTTGTGTCACTCAGTGAAGCCAGCACACTAGATAGGCTCAGTAGCGGCGCTCATCTCTGACCCTCACTATAACCGCCATTTTAAAAAACGAGTGGCTGCCACCTATAGTGAGTTGGATTCGCAGGGTGTGGCGCATGGTATGTTCCCTTTTATTTCTTTAGCTCAAGCACCGTGCATTGAGATAGGCAAAATGTTTCACACGAAAGAGCTAAAGTAGCATAAACATAAATGTTTTTAAAGAAGATTTAGGGGTGCAGGTGAGCTGGTGAATGCTCCGTGAAAGGGGGGGGAGAGGAGAGAGAGGGAGAGGGATGTCAGAACGCCGAGCTTCGATTGGATAGATTAGTGGGTAGACGTAAAGCTAGCTGCCTTTGTGTCCACGCCTCTCGCCTCATCAGCACGGATTTAGAAAGGGATTCTCTACGGTTACCCAGCTTGTTTCCACTGTTCATGAATTTGCATTTATTCTAGACAGATCAGGCCAAGTTGATGTTATTTTCCTTAACTTTAGCAAGGCCTTTGACTTGGTTCCCTACGGAAAGCTAGTTAGCGAACTTGAACGTGTAGGTCTTCATCCCTTTATTGTGAGATGGGTATGTTCTTATTTACAGCGTCGTAAACAATTTGTCGAAATCAACAGAAGCTGCTAGCTGCTCAGAGATATTAGACGTAACATCTGGAGTACCACAGGGAGTGTTCTTGGTCCTTTGCTGTTTTTAATTTATATAAATGACATAGTTTCCGCCCCGCACGCGTCTGCGAACATACGTTTATTTGCAGATGATTGCGTGTTGTTTAAAGAAATATCTTCGCCTGAAGATCGACAATTAATGAGCGCAAGCCTAGTGACATTCAAAGTTGGTGCTGTACGCGGGTCATGAAGTTAAATTTTGAAAAAGCTGTTTATCTGCAAATTACAAATACTAGAAGAAAAAGTCATTCAACTTCAAATACCGACTAAATAACATTCCCATCGCTCAGGTTGATGACTACAAGTACCTCGGAGTGACCATAAATAAAAACTTAAATTGTACGACCCATATAAAAAATACATCCTCGGCAGCCTTCAGAAGTTGGGGTTTTTAAGGCATAAGTTGAAATGGCTTACTCCAAATCTGAAATTACTGGCTTACAATTCATTCCTTAGATCTAAACTAGAATATTGCAGTATTACTTGGGACCCTCATGCAAAAATCTAATACTGAAATATTGGAACGAGTTCAAAGACGTGCTGTAAGGTTTATATACGGAAAATTTAAGAGAACTGATTCGCCCTCACTTTGATGCAAACCAACAAAATACGAACTTTGGAGCACCGTCGAAGGATAGCCCGTTTGAAGTTTCGCACTCTCTTTTATACGAAAACTGTCCTTGGATCCAGATTACTACTTAAAGCCGCTTTCTACAAGACGAACTTGGGACCATCATGAACATTCCTTAGCACCATACTTTGCCCGCACTAACCTTTTTAAATTTTCGTTTTTTTTCTCGTACAATTGAAGAATGGAATTCTCTTCTTTGTTCGATTATTTCATCTTCGGATTTTGCTTCATCATTGGAACAGTTATTGTAGTGGTGTTTTTGTATTTCGATGTATTTCGATGTTTTTATATATAGCGCTTACATGCTTCGGTATTGTGCTTCTTGGCTAGCTACTTGTTTTGCTGTATGGTACCGCCTCTACCATATTTTCTGCCGATTTGTATGCCTTATTTCTTTTTTTGCTGTTTGTATTTTGAACGGGTACTTGAGTTTGTACCCTGCCCATCCTGCTTGAACCACTGTGGTCTGCAATTTAATAAAAAATAAAATAAAAAAACTACCTTGTCGAACGCGTCAGTACGCGGAACGCCCGCGTCAATGGAGGTATGAATCCGACCGGGTCCTTTCGGCACTCGGATACCGCCGTTGCATTTGCGTCTCAAACGTAAGTGGCCAGAGGGAAACTAGCGCCATCTGTGTGTAGTGCAGGCGACTATACCACTTTTCTAGGCGCGCAAAGCGCCAAGTATCTCCGAGTCATGTCTTTGGGCTACACACTCCATAAGGCAAACGTGGCCTTCCTTCTTTTCTTTTTTTTCTCAACGTTTTAGTTTGACGTTTTTTCGTCATCAATGACAGAGGTACAGAGCTTCTCCTTAAAGCTTAACGCCACCACTCGGTTACCTGAATATTGATAAATTGACGCTTTCTCAAAACTAAATTTATTTCTACAGCAGCTAGGATGACTTTCCCGGTCTGGGTTATGATCGGGGAGGGGGGTCAAACTTTTATCACATAGTTCGACCGGTGGGCGCAGAATAGCAACAAAGAAAGTGTCGAAAACGAGCCATTTCGTGGCGGCGTTAAGTTTAGTGAGCACAGTACTACCACACACCATTTTGAGCCACTTTTCGTAAATAACATGTAGTTTCGGTTTATAAGTATATCTACGAACAGAGTCTCTGTTGCGAAAGAACAATAACGTAGGAAGCGCTGCTAGGCATAAGAACACAAGAGGTAAAATAGTGCAAAAAAAGACGAAGGCCACAAGCAGCGAGAGTACACACCGGACGCTGAAAATCCGTGCAAGAGGGAGGAGGCAGAGCGCCAGCCAGCTGCGTAAACTGCTATACATCGTTTCAACGTAGCTTGGCAAACAGCGAAAGCTAGAGTCCTAGTGAGCCAATCAGCGAGCAGGAGGGACGCAAGTAACTATTCTCTATCTGGGACTCACAAAGAAGGTCCGTTGGGTATACGGCCCC
Source organism: Ixodes ricinus (assembly GCA_037355805.1). NCBI lineage: Eukaryota > Metazoa > Arthropoda > Arachnida > Ixodida > Ixodidae > Ixodes > Ixodes ricinus. The sequence goes on from JAZHYW010038198.1 coordinate 7,483, forward strand.
TGTACCCTTGACTGTCCTGTACCCTCACCTTCATCGCTCTGATTGGCTGAAGGGGCAGTAGCGTCCGCTCTTTGCCAAGTAACGGTGAAACAAACCATAAAGCTGTCGCGAACGTTGTTAGATTCCAGTTTTTAAAGGTGGATAACATTTCGAGCCTACGGGAGATTCAAGTTGGACCGGTTTGAAGGTGTTGACAGCTGCCCAGATGATCCGATTAGACAGGTTCAAGTGCAATGAACTTAAAGAGAAAGCAGAAAAAAAAAGAAGAAAAAAAAAAGAATCCAAGTTCGACAGAGGCTGGCTATTCTCAAACCAGTAACTTTTATTATTATTATTATTATATTAGTTTAGTACGCAGTAGACTGATGATGCGTATACTACAAATCTAGTCTGCCTACATTTACGCAAATTTCCAAAAACCGTCCCAACAAAAAAATATAATAATAACGTGAAGGAGAGAAGCGGGGAGTTATGGCAAGCGTGCATCGAAAACTGGCGCGGCCTTGCGGACGAAATGTGAAACAGAGGAAAGAGAATCAAATGGCAGGACGCTGGAGTTGCGAATAACGAAGCAGGGAGGTCTCGTTTAGTGACCTTTGACATTAACTCTCCGACAAATGTAAATAATGAGCCCTTCAAAAGCGCTTGGCAACGCGCATTAAACGAACGCAAGAAACCGCGTGAAAATCAATTGCATGGATTCTTACATAGTCACAGTAGCAATCTATGCCAAAACGTAGCTCCAATGACTAACGAGGAGAAGAATGGCAGGATAGCTTTGTTCATAATCTACTCAGGCTTGTGCCGCTACATGTAGAATCACTTGGAGAACCGCGTGAGGGAAACATCCCCCGATGCACCTTAATTCGGAACGGGAAGGCGGGGTAGCCGCCAAACAAAATATGCATGGCAAATTGCTGGGCAATTGTTTCGCATATATATGAAACGTTCTACCATCGCTTGACATGAGTTCACGTGACGGACGTCAATTTCCCCGCTAAATTTAGCGGGGAAACTGAATTGGTATGGTAGGTCACGGGACGTTAACCTTCCCCGCTAAATTTAACGGGAAAAATTGACGTCGATGCGACCTGATTTCACGTGACTCTATGTGTCCAATTCAATTTCCTCGCTAAATTTAGCGGAGAAACTGAATTGGTGTGTATGTCTGTGACGTCCCATAATTCAACACTGAGCGCGTTGCATTGTGGAGGCGGACGCCACAGGCTCTCGGCTTCACGAAATAAGGCTTCACAAAATCCGGAGCAACTAGCCGAAAGAACATTTCACATTAAAAAGTCTGGGTATTTTCTCGTAGCGTTATTTTCTTTTATGCTTTTCAGGTAGAAATCATGCCTCAAATTAACGTGATTAAATGTGTCAAGAAATCATGATGTGATCTGCTCTTTTAGTGCATGAGGTAAATAGAACATAACGCATGCGTGTATTAAAAAAGATATTGATGTAGCTGACCAAGTTTTAGCGATAGTGCCGTCCATCCAAAGCAAAAACTAACTGGAAAATTACTCTCATAACAAAATCAGCGTAAAAAAAAAAAAAAGAAACTACCAGCAGCAGACAAAACAAAAAATACAATATTTTGAAACAAAAATTGGCGTTAGTAGTAGCCACGGGATCCCGAAACATGCATAAGCGTTTCGGCATCCGCATGGAACCAGCAGTTCCAGCGAGGGGCTGGTTGCGACAAAGGCGCTGTGTAACTGTGATTTTATTTTGGCGAACGAAATACAACATCGGGTTGCCTGGATTAGCACTTAGTCCCCCGCTGGACTGTTCCAAGAAGCCCGTTGGCTTGGTACGCAATTCTTTAATAATAAGTTCCCATTAATTAGACGAGTAATTGATTGGAACACTTTCGATTTACTTTTTGAGTCCGGGAGCTTTAAAGCGTATAGTTCTTTTCTTTGTGTAAATATTCTTTAAAGAAACGAGACGTTATCGCTTTTAGTACGTTCTCAGGCCAAAGTTTCGGTTTCGAAGTGCTATATGTAATGACCCCCAGGTTAACTTCTCTTCTTATATGCTTCGATTTAGATGGTCCTCGCCTGAAAGCCTGAGTACGGTGAAAAATTATATGCGCCTATTCGCGAGGCCCAGTTGAATGGTTCCGCAAACGAAGAAAGTGATCCGCATCAACTTTCTGCTACCTTAGTTAAAAAGAACAAAAATTATGTCATCATTTCCGGAAAACATGTTTTTTGTCCACTTGCATTGTCACACGCGGGGAAAGAAGCGCGAGAGCGTCTCCTTCGAATGCCCAGCTCCCAGCACGCACTGAGTAGTCTTTCCGTCGTGCTTTCGATGCGCGTGCACGCTTGAAGCCCGTGAGACGCCGAAGCATCACCGAAGGTAGGAAGCTTGCACTGGAGGCGGGAGCAACTGAAAGACCTTCCAGCTGTTCTCATCCCGTCATCGACTATACACAGCTCACTCGTTATTAGATTGGCTCAGTTGCGGAACTGCTCAGGAGACGCCGCATGCACAAAGCAGTACCCCCGTCACTCACCACGACTCGCCTCGGCCGTCGTTCGACGCGCTCGACTGGCAGCCACGCTTAACTGCAGCGTATTCTGCGACGTTTCGAAGCCCAGCGTCTAGATGGCGTTCCGCCGCACTCTATGGAACATTCAGTTTTGAAACGAAAATCGAGATGGTGCTTTGAATGACGGGAGGCGGACTGAGCGGAGTGAGGGGGATACGCCCCTTTCCACGGGAGTTCCACAACTGTGAAGTAATCTATATAGTAACATTGACACGGCTTGCGTGTGACGTCATTGCACCCTGCTGGTGATCATTTCGACCTGTTCTTGCCGAAAAAAAAATCGTTCCGCTCTTTTGCACTCTCGTGAAGAAGGAGAGAGACCAGCGGAGCTGTGGTCGATACACTGTGTACTTCTTCTTCGCCGTCGTCTGTTTTTCGCGCTGTTTCCCTCACGATGAAGCTCCTCACCAACGCGTCCAACTATCCATTCTTCTATTATAGCCGGAAGGGTTGCCGCCATCTACGAGCGACGGCGGAAACCATACTGGCTGTGTAGCTTGCCGCCGTCGCTTATAGATGGCGGTAGCTGTCCAAGAGTCTGTGTCGACATACACGGACACGATCCTGGGGAACCTAGCCCTCAACAGCTCCACTGTAAAAAATCTGCTGGTGCGAATTATAGGCTACGGAAGGAACGCGCTCAGCAGCAAGTCAAGTATACAGAAGTTACTATAGACCTTTTTTATGACAAACGCCGCCAGGTAGTACTCCTGTCTTTGTCGTCCCAGAGAACTTTCCGGCTTATAAAAATAATGAGACAAACGTTGAACCACCAATTGACTCCGTAAGTGTGACGTCATGGGTCCAAACAAACCGTTGCTAGGGTCGTTGTTATGGACAAATACATGTGGCTAAGTTTCGCTACGAAAACCCGACCGTTCAAAAAATCAGGAGTAGGAGTTAAACTTCTCAAAAAATCACTGAATATAGAAAGCTTGAATGTCATATATGCCTCGACAGAAGTGTGCCGGTAATCGCTGAGCCTCTGAAATATTTACGGACCGCAACTTCCGGTCCTCAAGATGCCCGCAGCAAACGACGAATGCAAGAATATGCCGACTGGTATGCCGCCTGCCACACGTCCACCGGCCCAGCTGCGCGCCGTCGTGCTGAATCGTGCGAATAAAGACGATATTTTGATATTGCACTTGTTTGAAATATAATGAGTTTCAGACACTTATGAGTATTCATAGCGGCGTGCGAGGCAAAGTTTGGTTTATCGAACGACCGGGCGTCGGTCGCCATGATCGTCTTCTAAAAGATCGCATTGCACCCGTGAGAAAAGCACTTCAGGCGATCGGTTGAGATCCCAAATTTAGTATGCGGATTCGCGCTATGGGAGGGTGCTTCTGTACCTGGTTGTAACCATCGCGTGGAGTGAAAGATTCTTGCAGTTTCTTCAGATTTACGCAAGACCCCAAAGCATAGCGAAAGAACTGGATAAAAAACACGAGGTAGGGTTTATTTCAGATTGTACTCGCATCGCGGGTTCGATGTAGATCTTCACCAAAGTTAACACATCCACGAAACTTGATGTATACCAAGGGGAAAAAATACTGCAAAATTGATTACGATAGACATTTATTTAATAACCCCAGACAACCTCAATAATAGCCGTAACAAAACGACTTACCTTGACGGCGTACGATTTGTTTTTCATGCTGGCTCTGCCTTTCGCCTGGGGTAATGCAACTTCAGGTCGTCGTCGTAACCGAGTCTGGCATGGCGTTGGTTTGATTTTACGGCATTTTTTCCCCTCTGAGCTAAAGCTGGGTTCTTCACGAAAAACAACGCACATTGCGGCGACCTCTACAGCCATGGCGATGCACTTGTTTTTGTCGGCACTACGTTTACCGACACAATTCGATGAAGACGCCCGCAGCAGAGGCCAGCAAATCAATCGTGTAGTCTGCTACCAAAGCAAAGCGCAGTGTAATATTTCAGAAATGGCTTTCATCTGCTGCAATACGACACCGAGACGACAAGAACATCTTCATAAATATATATCAACAAGCTAGGTTGCTTACAAAAAATTGTTTGCTTACTTGTAAGCAAAAATCTAGCCTCATGTGGAGTCTCCATGCATTAGTCCATAGCAACGCCCCTAGCAACGGTTTGTTTGGACCCAAACGCCATGTTGTGACGTCATCACTTACGGGGTCGAATTCTCCAGGAGAAACGCCAAAATAACGATGGAGTGAGAGATCTACTACAACGCTTGGAATATTCTTGTAAACCAAATTCCTACTCCAAAATGTAATATTGTACAGCCAAATTAAGGCCCTGGTTAAATCTCCAGCTCTGTTGTCCGTGTAGCAATTATGCTTTCTAGCACTTGTAACATAAACAAGCTCAACTGGCTCGCAAAGACGGTGCGACCGGAAGTCCCTTGGGACACAAGCGGAAGTTCATGTTTGGCAGACACCAAAAGGGTCTATAGTGCAGCCAATGCCACAAGCACGAGTGCTCGAGGTCGCTGCACTCAAGCGTTCTTCCGCAGAATCAGCACCTCGCGCTAGAAATGCGTGTCTCAAAGCTGCAGAAGCGCGGGCTAGCTCGCGCTTCTAGCTGTAGTTGCAGTCTCAGCTGAAGGGTGAGCAGAGTATGGGGAGTTTTCAGCAGGCGGTCATTGCTGTGTGCGCGACTGTTGAGCGCGTGCTGGCGGCGAGCTTCCACCCTTCTTCTTCAACGTGCATTCAGCACCATCAAGATGATGTCGGTCTTAGCTGTCTGTTAATGTGAGCTCATTCGGCATGCGTCCTCAAACATCGCCCTCAAATATGGCGTTCAGCGAATACCCCCTATGCTCTGTTTCATGCTTAGTGTACAACCGCTGTCAAAGCTGCTGGTGCGAGCATGGGGTTTTATCTCGCAGATCAATCCCACGCGTTCTCGCTCACACAAAAATTGGGGTGTGTGTATGTTTATACAGCCCAGAACTTAGTCTGCCTCAACGGGCGGCTTGTCTCCCAGCTGTAGATGAGCAATTTAGCCAGTGCAGCACAACCGCTAGCCTGGGGTCTTTAACGTGCACCACGCAGCAGTGATACACGACCGCGCGCCGGTACATCGCGCAAACGAAGTCACAGATGAAGTCACACTCTCGTGCCAGTAGTTTTGACAGCGTTGTCATACTACTTATGAAACGGGAGTATAAAGACCACCGCAATGGCAGCTAATATTACGTCAATGCAAGTCATTCACAGCGGTTTTTTTGAAGAGTCAAGGCTAAACAAGCTCCAACTTCAAAGCAAATGAAATAGGACTTTCCGGAAATTCCCACAAGGTCTCTCGGCAACCCCTAGCCCATTTTTAGAAACAAATGTGCGGTCGCCATTTGTATAAAACAACCTCTTTTTTTATAGAAACAGATGTTACATAAAAGAACAGGTTAGCTGATTTGGTGGTCCGAGCGAGCGCGTCTGTATTGGCCCGAAAGCGAACTTGCCAGGGCTAAACTATACCATCGTTGTTCTCAATATAAATCTAAGATCTTCGCTGTCTTCGCGCAGGTATAAACGCTGAACGCCACGAAGCAACTATGCTGCGTACAAACGACAAGTTTTGCCCGGCGGGCGTTCGCTCCGCGCTCGGCGCCATGATCAGTGACCGTTGACACCGGGTGAAAAGCAGACCTGTCACCGGGCGAACTCGGTCGGTTCTGTGCACCGCATACTCGCTCCGCAAAGTCCAGCCCTAACCGCTTACTCGGGGAGGTTAGACGAACTATATTCATTAACGGGGTTGAGAACGACGGCAGGGAGGCTTTTCAGCTGTCCCGCCACCGGCGAGAGCTTCCCACCTGGCGGATGACGCCGTCGGCTTCTCGTATGCTTCGGGCACGCACGTGCAGTCAAAGACGCGACCGAAGAAAACATTACAGCGCGCGCGGGAGGCCGGTAGGGTGAGAACGCCTGACGTTTTCATCCTATCAGTGAGCACAGGGTCTCTAAAGCGGCGTTTGCTAAAATGACTCACCGCATCGACCACGTCAAAGCTCCGGGTTCGCGCGCAGGAGGCCGGTAGGGTGAGAACGCCCGACGTTTTCATCCTATCAGTGAGCACAGGGTCTCTAAAGCGGCGTTTGCTAAATCACTCACCGCATCGACCACGTCAAAGCTCCGGGGTTCGCGCGCAGAGCGGCAGAAACGCCTCCGGCCTGTCGATAACACACTGACCGGCGGACGCTGCCTTTCGAAGCGGAACGAAGTGGACACCACGTGACGTCTCTAGAAATTCCCAGCGGTTTAGAAGAAAAAAAAACACACCTGAAAACAAACCGGACTGAGCCGGTGTCCTTGGCGAGGAAGAAACGTCTTCGGAAACGGAGTCGCACGTGCGCCGTTCGTAATGATAGAGCCGCTCACTTCCGTGCTTTGTTCGCACGGGTTATGGAGGTCAGCGAACACGACGAATTAAGGAGCCACGGGTACGCGACAGATCAACTCAAAATGAAGGGGGTGAGAGTTTGCGCAAAGTAGCAAAACAAATTAAGACGTTGGTGTTTTTATACTCTGTTTTACCTTGTGTTGTACCGCAGGAAAGGCTACAAGCGCGAGCTCCTTGCTCTGGGGCACATCTCGGCGGCACAAGCTCTCGTGCACCAAGGGCAGCTGCCAACGCTATGAGCTCGCGCTTCTAGCCTTCGCTGCGGTACAACATAAGGTGAAACGGAGTATAGACAGCGTAAGGAATGACTTTGAGGTATGACGGCACCGGTTTACGCTCTATATGATCAATGTTTCCAGTGCGGAACGACTGGTATACCCTGTATTAAGGGCCGCCCACACTATACTTCGTTTCAGCTTGGGTCCAGACGCAGGCGATGCTACAAGCGCGAGCTCCGGGCTTTCAGCGTCCCTGCCAAGCACGCGGCTCGTGCAATGCAAGCACTGTTCAGGTACGGTGGTTCAGGGCCACACGCTCGCACTCCATCGGCTGCGTCTGGACCCAAGCTGAGACGAAGTATAGCGAGAAAACGCGCGTGGCACGCCGATCGCGGCGAATGTCACGTGACAGCACAGGAGGCCTCGCGCACTCTTGAGCATTCAGCGAACTCATGATTTCACGCGCTCAACCGATTTGCAGAACAAGTTCAACGCGATCGGCGCGCCGCGCGCGTTTTTCGCCTGGGCGGCCCTTTAGTCCGTTGCGTGAGCACTCAGATTTAAGCTCGTGATAATCAATGGCTCCACGAGTATTCCGGGTGGTTACCCGTGTGCAATCGCCGCAATGACGACGACAGCCGAACAGTGGCAGTGTCTGTAACTCGGCGCGTGTCATGTGCTTTGCCGACCCCCAGCGACGTGGCTACGGTCAACGTTGGCGGCATACGAATCGGCACCAGATCACGTGGCCGCTTGTTCTGGATGCGAGTTGAGGAAGGTAAACGCTGCTCGTGCTTTTTTAATTTTTTTCTGCGACTTGTACTACGTGCGGTTAAATAACGAACGTGTGTTTCATAGGTCACTAACGTCAGGGATTCGTACTAAACAATACTTGCGCAAAGTAAAAAAAAATCGTTGCATCGGCTAGCTTTTGATGTAAGGTCGGCTAGCCTTTGATGTAAGACGGCACTCGTTTACGCTGTAAATGAGAAACGTTGCGAGCGCGGGAACAACTGCTAGCGTGGGTCTCTGACGTGCGTCGCACAGTACTAATAATACACGACCGCACGCCGGTACGCTACTCATCCAGGGGAAAACAGGCAGGGGTGGAGATAGAAGTAGAGTCTACTGAATATTCTATCAGAGTACCGCATTCCCATTCTTTAATGCTTTGCCGACAACAGTCCCACTCTAGCCGTGTATGTTTTGATTTCCTGCGGCATCACTGGACGGCAGCAGTCACGTGTGTGCCGTCACTATCATTATCACTTTTTCTAATCGCCGCCATGAGCCACCATATTGGGTCCAGCCAGCTTCTGCTGCAACGCTCCGGGTCGCTTCTCAGCCACTTAGCGTCGTGAGGCGCACGTATTTTCATGGAATCACATCTTAACGTTCCGTATTTTGCGACTCCCATATGCCTGCTTGCTGTGCCTTCGGGTGCCAAAGCAGGTCAGAGAACGGCAAAAGACTCTTCCGCTTCCCGTCAGGCAAGAACGCTAATGCGAAGTGGAGGAGTGTTTGGCTTGCCATTATAAAACGAAAGAATTCCAAGCCCACTGCAGGAAGCAAGCTTTGTGAGGTGAGTGCATTTCACTGGTCTTCTCCGCGTATTGCTCGTCGCCTCGCAGCCGATCAGGCTGCTTCGACTGAGCTTGGTTCGGCACGAACGATGCTTGGAAGAACGGCTGCTTCTGAATAAGAATTATATTGCATGTGCTTTTTATTCAAATTGCTTCGCTTCGTACGAAGCGTAAAAAAAAATGTAAGGAGTAGCTTTGCATGCAAATTTCGAAGCACGAATGTCCGGGTGACTCATAACGCAATTTAAGCAAACAGTCTTGTGTGAATAAGCACTCAGGCGGTTGTCATTTGAGTTTTTTATTTTTTCATTACATTGTTGTTTTTCTCTTTTGTGGTACAAAAAACACGAATGAAGCCTTGACAGCACGGTCTTAGATAGGTATGTCACTTGATGCCCCGAGTGAATGAGATGCATCTTGCTGCTCAGGTAGAATGAATGATGACACAAACATCCTTGGTGTTTGCGGTTTAGAGAGTCATTGATTTCATATCAAGCCATTCTCGTAACTCACCGTCAGTTCCATTTGTCTGCATTAACCATTTACAGAGATAGCGTCGACGGCCAACTGCCTTGAGAATCGTCATGAGGAAATCATTGCTGAACTTCGCTGCAAGCTTCATCTGGCCAGCAAAGCAATTGTCAAGCTATCACAAGGGCTTGATACTATGTTTCAATCTATCCTGTTCCTGTCCATTCCTGAACATCTTGTATGCAGTTGTAAATAAATCGATGAAATGCTTCTGCGTTTATACGACAGTCTTTTGAATGCTCAAAAAGCGTAATAAAAAAATGCCAGCGGCTTAATGTGATGACAGAAATAAGCGGCTAAGCTCTAAGCGATAAAGTTCGCCACTGCAATGGGAACACGGCACAGACCACCCTCGTCGAGTGAATTATTGGTATTTCTGGATATTTAGACAGTGATAGGTGACTCATCTCAAAATGAGATATTTTACCAGTGAGGTATGACTACTAACCTGGGTGTCTTTAACGTGAACCACGGAGTAATGATTACACGAGTTCAGCTAGACTGCAATGTAAATGATGTCGCAAATGATTTAAAGCGGCTATCCACAGCGCCACACACTTACCTGAAAGACCTTTCGACAACGCCAGCGACGCGGTATGCGTACAGTTATTGTACAGTGTACTATGCAAGGATCCAAAATGGCGACACGGATATGGATGAATTTGAGCGCCACGGCGCGGAGCTTGGGAGTTTCGGTACTCTGGAAATCTATTCAGTGACTCTAG
>JAZHYW010038200.1:0-19593 GCA_037355805.1 Ixodes ricinus
ATAGCAGTAAATGGAGATATTGTAACTCATAGGAGGCCCGACTTGGAGGTCTTTGACGAATCAGTATGGATTGAAATTCAGACTAATGACGCTAAGAACATGTTTATAGGTAATTTTTACATACCTCCGCAAACAGACCCCGGATCTTTCTCTGCTAATTTAGCTAAGCTCGAGGAAGCTTTAAGCAACATAAATGGAAATGTCGTTATGTTGGGTGACTTTAATATGCCATGTATTGAATGGCAAAGCAATCTCATTGACTCGTCGAATTCATTCTTAATTCGGAAGAGCCAAGACTTTCTGGGTATGCTTTCATTTCTGGGACTTTCCCAGCACAATCATATTCAGAACTGCACAGGAAATATTCTGGATCTTTGTCTCACTGACGTCGAAATGCTGAAATTAAACCGCGTAGAGACGTCACTTGTGCCTATAGATAAATATCACCCTGCATTTTGTATAACCATGGGATTAGCTCTACCTAGACATAAACCAATAACACGGAAACAGTTCTGCTACCGCCGTGGAGACTATGTGAATTTATACCACTTCTATGCAAGCGTCGATTGGAGCACTATTCAAGAACTTGATGATGTTAATGATCAGGTTCGGGCAATGACCGATGTGGTTATGGAGGGCATGACGAATTATATACCTCAAAACAAGGTCTCGCAACAAAAGTACCCCTCGTGGTTTTCAGCGGAGTTGGTAAGCTGTTTGAAAAAAAAGAACTACGCTCACAGAATGTATGTCAAAAAAGGATTGCTTTCCTGGTACATGGAATTTAGTCGATTAAGAAAACGCATCAAAACTCTTCTCGAGACGGATCGGAGCAGACACACGGACAATGTAGAAGACGGTCTCCGGCGGAACCCGAAGGAAGTTTGGCGTTACGTAAACGGCAGGTGTGGGCTAAAAGAAAAGTCTAGAATAACGTTAATTCAAAGCGAGCGATATATTACAGCTCCGGAGACTATCGCAAACGCGTTTGCAACTCATTTTAGTTCCGTTTACAGATGCTACCCGAGGCGAGATTGTCCTGATGAAAGAGATATCTCACTCGATAGTATTTCTGCAGTCGACATTACAGTGTCAGATGTCCTATTTGCCATAAAGAAGCTGAGCCGTTCAATGTCGGTAGGCCCTGATAATATTCCCGGTCCCATTGTTAAGGCATATGCAGAGTTGTTCGCGCCTACGCTGGCGGTTATCTTTAATAAGTCACTAAAATCTGGGCGGTTTCCGGAGTTTTGGAAGGCATCTGACGTCGTGCCGGTTCATAAGTCCGGAAAAAAAACGGTGGCCTCGAACTACCGACCTGTGTCGCTACTTTGTGTGTTTTCGAAGGTTTTTGAGACTGTGGTACACTCACATATGTCCTACTTCTTTAAAAACGTCATTGTTGCATGTCAACACGGCTTTATGCCTGGGCGATCTACAGTAACTAATCTAACGTGTTTCATGAATGTCGCAGTACCCACTGTGTGTAACCGTGGTCAGCTTGACGTCATTTATTTTGACCTGAGCAAGGCATTCGATGTAGTAGACCATAATCTCCTTTTGAAGAAGTTGCAGCGAATGGGAGTTAGGGGATCATTGCTTGGTTGGTTTTCCAGTTACCTGGGTGATCGCGTGAATAGAGTTCGAGTTGAAAGTGCATACTCTTCTCTGTATAACTCCTCTTCGGGTGTCCCCCAGGGCTCGATTCTGGGACCCCTATTGTTCACATTATTTGTCAATGATGTACAGTCGTGCCTATCGCACTCATCCATTCTTCAATTTGCGGATGACATGAAAATATTTCGAACAATTGAGTCAGTTGCAGACTGTCGGGGGCTGCAGGAGGATATAGATAGAATTGGAGACTGGTGCTCGGTCAATAATTTGGTACTAAATAAAACAAAGACAAAAGTGGTCACCTACAGTCGCAAGACGGGACAAATTATGTTCGCTTACAAAAACGAGTCCGAGAAACTTGAGCGTACTGAATTAGTTCGGGATCTTGGTGTTTACTTTGACTCAAAACTAAATTTTCACTCCCATGTGGAGACAACGTTTGCTTCTGCTATGAAAACACTGGGAGTGATAAGCCGAATAACGAGTGATTTCTCACAGCCTTTTGTATTTTTTGCGCTCTTTAATAGTATTTGCCGATCCCGCCTGGAATATGCATCTGTGGTATGGGATGGGTCTGCAGGATCTAACAAAGCCTTACTTGACCGTGTCCAAAAGAAATTTGCTTATATTCTTAACTTCCGTTACTTGCATAACGAGACATACAGTTATACTGGCGTCGCTAATCATTACAGCATAGAATCTCTTAGTCACCGCAGGCTCTCTGCTGACTTTTTATTTCTCTTCAAGTGTTTGCACGGCATAATTGATTCACCTGAGCTCTTGTCATTGATTTCGTTGCGTGTGCCACGCTATTACACTGTGTCTACTAGTGCTTTTTATCCACTTTCGACAAATGAGTTAAATCCAATCGCCCGCATGCAGTCTAGATACAACGAATTTTCTCATAAACTTGATATATTTGACGCCAACATTTCGGGTTTTCGCGCATCATTGAGATTATTGTTATAAAGTTGGCAATATTTTTTCCCGTGATATAGATGTCTACGATTGCTCCCCGAGTAAATTTGTGAATGCATACGTCGAAATGATAAGTTGTATACCTATGTGCACTAATTCCTTCTTCACTTAATTTCTGTTTTTGTATTCAAATCGCTTTTTCTGCTTGTATTTTCTGCCTGTATTTTCCTTCTGTCTTCTGTGTTGACTTTGTCTGTGGGTTTTCATCGTGTATCAACAAAAAGGCCTTGAGCTGTTCTTGAACACGCAATAAACAAACATTCATTATTATTATTATTATTATTATTACAAGCGTTCTACGCTTAAGCGGGCTGGATTGTTTGCCGGTTTTTGATTGAAAATAAACTTTATCCCTTATCCCTTAACAAACTGCCTGATATATGGGACTTAATACGAAAGTATGAAGCGCCCATTGTAATTTTTATAAAATCGAATGCATCTTCAACGCTCCGCATCTCTGGATATAAGTGCCATCACTTCGTTCCTGAAAGGGAAAAACGTTGTATCACCGTGTGTGTGCGCACAGACATTTCAATTGCCAGGAAAGATGTCCCTCTTCACACTACAGCCGATTACGTGTGTCTAACGCTTTAGTACAGAGACATATCTTTCACAGTCATCGCGATCCACATTCCGCTAAGAGTGCATTTCTCTGGCGAGGAAATTAAGGCCGTGCTGCAGGAAATTGATGGACCTTTTCTTCTAAGTGGCGACGTCGACACACACAACCCGCTGTGGCGCGGAGATAAGCTTGATGCGAGAGGAGACTCCTAGAAGACATTCTCATCTATTGGAATGCTGGAAGATACGCTTTTCTTCGGGGGCAGCTCAAGAGTTTAATTGATATCACTGCGATTTCTGAGGACTTCCGTCTTCCCATCCGATGGATGAGAGATCTCGACACCAAAGGCAGCGACCATCTACGTCTACTCATCTCCCTCGACGGCTTTGGAGGAAGAAAATACAATCGGACCATCCCAAATACAGACTGGAGTCGTTTCAAGAACGAAACAGAGTCAGCATATGAAAATGGTGCAGAAGATGCGGACATCACTGCCTGCATAACATCATCGTTGATATCCAGCATGAAAATGGTGAAACTCCCCGTGAAATACCTTGCGATCGACGCAGATTATGATAAGTTGCGTGTGGTTCGACGTCGTGCTGAACGACGTGCCATGCGGACTAGTCAAGGCGTGAACTAGGTGGAAGCACGACGAACATAGGCGGTCGCACGACAACACTTAATTCGACTCTCTATGCGACGTTGGAGAGATAACTGCGCTTCGATGGACCCTCACAAACCGTCGACGAGACTATGGAACGTGACCCGAGGGCTGAAGAAAGTACCCAGGCAGAAGCTTTCCTTCCGTTCCTTGGCAATTTCAAAATAAATCACTGAACGCGCTGCAGTTATTGCGTTCGTCCAGCTTCAGCAGCGGAGCCCCACTAGTGAATTGTCACACGAGAAAACCACTGAAGCCGCTACGCTACCAGAGCTCGACGAGGCTTTTACCATGAAGGAACTCAAAAGCGCTCTACATGAGTTTTCCAATACACCTCTTTAAGCCGGATGGTGTTGCATACAAGGTGTTGGCCAGTCTGGGACCTCTTGCCCTCAATGCCCTTATGCAAGAACACAGCGTCAGTCGGAACACAGGACAGCTCCCAGAGTCATGGAAGAAATTTTGCCTCGTTCCCACTCTGAAAGCAGGACAATCGCCTCTGTCGCTTGACTCATACCGCCCCATTGCGCTCTCCAGCTTCATTGGGAAGTTGATGGAGCTTATGATCCTAAATTGTCTGCTCTGGTACTTCGAAAAGACAGGCGTCTTCCCCGATTGCATGTTAGGGCTTCGGCGTGGCCATTCTGCTATTGACAGTGTCATGGACTTAGTCTCATCAGTTCAACAGCATCGGAGCCGTCGTCTTTCTACAGTAGCTGTGTTTCTGGACATAAAGGCTGCTTTCGACAACGTGGAACGCTCAGCAATACTCACGTCCCTCATGAAACTCCGCGTAGGTGCTTGAATCCACAACTGGATCTCGGACTATCTTCAAGGACGCACAATCTACCTAAGCATGACAGAAGGTAAAAGTGTCTGTTTCTCCGTAACTGACGGCGTTGCACAAGAAGGCGCTTTGAGCTCCACGCTCTTTAACGTCAACCTGGCCCACCGGCCGCAGGAACCTTCAGAACATGTAAAGATGTCGATGTATGCCGACGATCCGTGTATCTGGTCTTCGGGTCCGCACCGCGCGGGAATCTGTAAAAGACTTTGGAGAACACTCAGCAGAATCGAAAACTACCTGAACTGCAGAGGCCTACACCTGTCGCCCAGCAGATGCGTTGTTATGGCTTTCACCAGGCGAAGTTGCAAACGCTTTTCCATACTCCTAGGAGAGCAAATTATCCCCTATGTCAACAAGCATACATTTCTTGGAATAGTTATCGACAGGCGGCGCACGTGGGCACCTGAAATGAACAGACTTCGATTCAAGGTCAACTCGTACGTGAGCATTATGCGGTGCCTTTCTGGCTCGACATAAAAAAATTAAGCCGCCCTTATGGAGCTACACAAATCAATGGTACTGGGAAGTGTGCGCTACAGTCTACCCTTCCTGCACCGGGTCAGTTCAACAACTCAAAGGGGACTCTTGGCACTGCAAGCAAGAAGCCTCCGCGTTGTGTTGGGAGTGCCCCGAGCGTCGCCTTCTGCAGGAGTGGTAGCAGGAGCGGACGAACAATGTATAGTAGTTCAAGAGACCCTCCGGCACTACAGTCGTTTTTCGACCCTGCACGAGGCGCATCGCATGGCGGCTGCACACCTCACGTCCAGCGTCGAGTTTTGCAGAAGTGGTAAGCAGCCACGTTGAAGCATTTCCGGCGAACGCTGCACTGTATCATCACCCCCAGCGAGCACCTAGGACATGGCTGGCTACAACGGTCCATCTTTCAATACCGGACGTAGGCAAAGGCACAACCTTCGGTTTTCTGAAGCGGCTTCTCACTGAATACCACCTTGAAGAGAGCTGCAAGAACGCCATTTAGATATACACGGATGTATCATACTCTGAGATGAGCTCGTCCTCTGCAATCTACGTGCCGGATGCGAGCGTTATGGAAGGGTTCAAACTTTCCCACCACACATCGTCCACGGCATCCGAGCTCCACGGCATCTTGCAAGCGTTACACTACATAGAGGCAACTTCTCTGAAGAGCTATGCGGTGTGCATGGACTCAAAATTAGCTTTGGCTTCCCTATCAACCACAGCCAAGAAGTGCGCATACCCAGGCCTACAACAAGCTGTACTCGATAAGAACGACACCCTGCACAAAAAGGGGTATGCTATTATATATCAATGTGTCCCAGGACCTGTTGGCGTGACTGGCAACGAAATAGCCCATACGACAAAAACTCGGGCTGTGGAAAAATGATTGAACAGGAACCAATCCCGCTGCGAAAGCTGATGTTAAAAGCATTCTGCATGGTGTCGCAAACCAGATAATGGTGAAAATCAGGAAGCAGCCTAGGGGCCACCCTTATCACCTGTACAACCTGGATTCCAAGCTTCAAAGAAGAATCCCTTGGAGCACACCTCGAAACCAACTTTCAGTTTATTTGAAACTGAGCATTGGGGTCGTCCGGACTGGCCGGCAACGCTACAAGTACAAGCTGCAAGATTCTTCAAACTGTATGACTTGCCATACCGAGGACACAATCGAAATTGTACTTGTTAGCTGCAAACGATAGGAGAAAGAGTGTGATCTTCACTAAGGAACTAGATCTTCTGGATGACGAACCAATATTAAGGCGAAAGGTGCTAGGACCCTGCACCAACACTCGGAATCAAGCACGGGCGTTCTAACTACTGATGGACTACTTAGAAACAACTGGTTTGCTGCAAACACTGTAGACGTAGAATGGCGCTCAACGGGGTCGCCAACTATAACAAAAACAGAGTAGCGAGCGGGGCAAGTAAGCCATAGCTAACATCTCTATCACTCAATAAATCAAAATTGAAAAACAAAATATTGGCTGCGCTGGATTTGGAGTTGGCACGCTTGGCGACATGCAGCTATCACTAGTGTTAATCACGCAGGTCGGTCCTTACAGTTCTATCTATATTCGAAAGTCCCTGTTTACGTTGCCGGCTCCTCCCAAGTCAAGTGCCGATGCCGTCTTAGGCAAGCGAATGAGATTGCGCATATCTCGCAAATATTTTCGCTTCTTTGCAGGTCGTATTCTTTACATGTTTCTTTTGTTACTTTCCGGAGATGTAAAACTCAACCCTGGCCCCCTCGATGTTGTAGAAATTGACCTCCTTAAAAGTGTGCAGAGCGTTCATGCTTCCATCATGAGTAAGCTAGACGCAATTGACAGTAGGTTTACGAAGCATGAAAAGATGACCGAGGAAATAAATAAGAAGCTTGCTGTTACGAAAGCGCAAATCAGGGTCGATACTAAATTAGTAGCAGAACAGGCAAAGCTAATTGAACACCTTGCACGACAGAGTAAGGAGTTGGAAACAGGAATGTTCATCTGGAAAACAGAAGTCGTAGGCAAAACCTTGTTTTCTAAGGTGTGATGACATTAATAGATCAGAAACATGGAATAAATTTGAAAATTTCATTAAAAGTTTCTGCAAAGATAGTTTTGGTATAGACCTAAAAACTGTGCAAAGAGCGCACCGTGTAGGTCGTTAAAATGAAAAGTTTAAAAGACCAATGATTGATAACTTGCCTTGGACAAGGAGGAATAGGATATTCCGTCAAACGCCAAAAAGTTCAAGGGATCAAACTGCAGCGTAGACCAAGATTATTCGCCGAAAACCCGTGAAATTCGAAAGAAACTCTGGGAGTATGCCAAAATTAAAAAAGCGGACAGGGTAACCATCTAAGGCTAAACTTTAGTAAACTCATCGTAAATGGTAAAGTGTTTAGATGAGATAAGGAAATAAAATAGGTATTTTTTTTTCGTTCGTCGTGATCTAGTTGCTGTTGCAATAAACTATAGAAGCATTGTAAATAAAGTTGACGAATTGGCATGCTTAATCGACTCAGTAAAGGCTGATATTGTATTTTAAACTGAATCATGGCTAGACGCTTCCATAAGTGATAGTGAAGTTTTCCGGAAGGGGTTGTTTCTTATCGAAAGGATAGGTCACGCCTCGGCGGAGGCGCTTTCTTGTTGGTTCATTCATCTCTGAGATCATCCATACTTAATCTTGGTCATGACACTGTTGAATCAATCTGGTGCACACTCACGTTATCTGAGAGCTCTTCACATGTTCTCGGATCGTATTTCCGAGCATCAAATTTAAATTTTAGTATAATCCGATCGTTATATGGCATCGTTTCCGAGGTCTCAAGTGAAAGTATTCTCCTTGAGGGAGACTTTAACTTTCCTGGTTGGTACTTGTGTATGCACGATTGGTAGCCGAATTAACCTTGAAATGAAAAACATTGGGGACACGTTTTGACTTCAGCAGTATATGAGTGAGCAACAAGAAACAATAACATGTTAGACCTCTTGTTGTGTAGCTCTCCCTACCTCATTAGCACCGTTAATATTATCCCTGGTATAAGTGACCATCACATTGTTGTAGCGAATATCAAATCTCAAATCAACAAAGTAAATTCACGTGAATCGAGGAAAGTCTTTCTTTGATAAGGGCAATTACTCTGGTATTTCTGAAGAGCTTCTTGATCGCCTTCCCGTTTTCGAGTGTCTTCCTAAGGAATATGATGTCCATAATTTATGGGGTGCTTTAAAAAAGATGTTGCTTCAGTCAACAGATAAATATGTTCCTTGCATAGATTCTGGAAAGCAAAAAAAGCAAGAAAATCATGGGTAACGTCAAGTACTTTTAAGATTATTAAAAAAGCGAAGGGGAGCATTTGATAGATTTAAGAAAACCAAATGTAATAAGCACCTTGAAAAACTGGCTCAGCTTGCGCGTGAATAGAAACTGAGAATAAAGAGTGCAAAGTAACAATGCTTTAATACACTCAACAACAGGAAAAAACTAAACCCAAGCTTTTTGGAAGTATTTAAAGGGATGTGGGGCAGACACAGTTGAAATAAGTGAAATTACATATAATCAACAGACAGTTCCGGGTGATACAGAAAAAGAAATGTGCTTTAATAGGTACTTTCATTGTGTATTTTTGCCCAAACTCAACTATGTTGATCCGCCTACTCTTAGCATGGTGGAATAAATGCAACCAGTTGAACTTATTGAGAGAGCTATTGAGATGGCGTTAAAAACATAGATGAGACAAAAGCAACTTTACAGGATGGCATTTCTCCGCGCGTACTTAAAGAGGTCTGCTTAACTAATTTCGGCCTACCTTTATTTATTTTTATTCTAAGTCACTGGACACAGGACTTTTGCCTGATGACTGGAAGGGAGCTCATGCCGTCCCTATCTATAAGGGCGTTCGACACAGTTTCACACTCACTCTTTCTTAATAAACTGAGAATGTTAAACCTAGACTCGGCTGTGCTTAGACGGATTGAAAATTTCTTGTTCCAGCGTCGTCAATGTGTAGTACTGTACGGCAAAAAATCCGATTATGTTGATGTAACATCAGGAGCTCCACAGGTCCTGTGTCCACTTTTTAAATTTATAATAATGATATTTCTTTTGAAATTTCTTCTTGTATTATGTTGTTTGCAGATAATTGTGTAGTGTATAGAAATATTAAGAGATCAGATAATGCCGCCCAGTTGCGAGTAGAACTTAATCGTACTCATACTTGGTGCTTTGCGTAGAAAAAGAATTAAAATCGTTAAAAGTGTGTTAATACTTGTTTTACAAAAAAAAGTTGAATCTCAGTCTTTTATTAATAATAAGCCTATAAGAAAGAAGCTTACGTACCAATATTTAGGTGTCATATTGTCATCTGACTGTTCGTGGAGTGCCCACATAGAAGAAGTAGTTCTAAAAGTTGGTAGGGCAATGAATTTTATCCTACGTAACTTAAAATGCTCACAACCTAATCTAAAGACAACTGCTGATGTAACATGTGTTAGACCCATTTTAGAGTATGCGTGTGCTGTTTGGGACCCAGCCCAGAAAACGTTCATCAATACTTGTGAGATTTGCCAGCTGAACGAAGGAAGAAATATACAAGATAGAGAGAGACAAGGAAAATACACATGTACTCCTCTGGTTCCTTGTCTCCCTATCTTGTATGTTTCTTGACTCTGGTGAATAAGAAAACGTTTTTAATATATAAATATAAGTAACAAAAAAAGACCCGGAAATTTATAATAACAGTTAATAAGAACGTTGGTTAAAACAAGTAAATGTAAACGCACGTTTGCCGTGTGTACCTTTCTTGATTTCGTTCAAAAACGCACGGAGCACGAACCGATTGCAGTTTACTCCGTTTTCTCCAGATAGACGTCCGCTGAAGCCAAGGCCGGCGAAGGGCAGATAACTAAGCCAGACTATTGCCCCACTCATGAGCCTTCACTCTCTCCTCAAGCCCAGAATCTCAAGTCTACGTCAGCCCCCATTATGTTTTATTTGTAAAAACCTCTGCTTGAAATAAAATGTTACTGCTGAAACGCAATCAGCACCAAAAAAAAAAAAGTAAGACGATTGCCGTTTTTGAAGTGCTCGCAAAAAATTGACTAGCAAAAAGGTTGACTGAGATGGAGATAACCTGGCTGAAATTCACAAATAAAGTCAACCGTTGAAGTTTGAACAGAAAACAAAAAAAGTACCTTTTTCAACAGGGCCAAAGAAGGTAAAAGAAGCAGAAGGAAAAATGCATCTTGTTTTCTAGAAGACGATCATAAGTGTGCAGCAACAAACGAGGATACTTGTGGCAATAAAACCTTCACATTTTATCACATTTCTTCTAGTGAACTTTAGGGTATGCTTAGCGTTGTCTCTTGTTGTGACATTATGAAAATGGTCGTACTCACTATAACCGAGACGAAAATTGTTCATTCTTTTCTGTGCACTTACCGCCTCCAGCTTCTCGAAGAGGCACGCACCCCATTTTCGATCACAAAGAAAAAACAAAGGGTTTAAAAAAAAGAAAATATAGCTTGCCCCCACTTTTTTTTTTTTTTTTTTTCACAAAAACATTAGGTTTTTTCTACTTTGTTGTTAGGGTCTAAAAAACTATATTCAAGGGCTTGGTGTTGTAAATAAAGGCTTTGGGAACTGAAGAGTGCCCTCCCTTTGCGCTGGTTAATGCCCGTGACAGTTTGACTGCGCCTGCATTACCAAAATAAAAATAAAACTTCCATCACTTTTTTTGGGGGGGTTGGGGGGGGCAGACGAGGGGGGGGGG
This sequence comes from Ixodes ricinus, assembly GCA_037355805.1. Classification (NCBI taxonomy): domain Eukaryota; kingdom Metazoa; phylum Arthropoda; class Arachnida; order Ixodida; family Ixodidae; genus Ixodes; species Ixodes ricinus. Next base: position 10,913 of record JAZHYW010038200.1, read on the forward strand.
CGGTTTGTGAAAAATGTAACGGATTACATGGAGTTCGTTACGTAAATGTGTAAGGGAATTACTTTAAAACTACTCTTGAAAACATTTAATTATTTTGTTACTAAATTACCGATAATGTAAGAGATTACAAGTAATTTTATTACTTGTAACGGATTACGTACAACTCTGACGGAAAGTGTGGCACTGTATAGCTGGAAAACGAAAGTCTTTACAGTTGGCCTAACAGGGATTCTTAAGTATTTTTAGAACATCTTTTCCTGGGCCCGCACTCTATAAGGAGCGGTACAATGGTATTCGCAGCACGGTGTTAACCAGATACTTATATAAGCGCTTCGGCGCGACAACACCTAAATACTCTAATGAAAAATGTAATGTTAAAAACTGATGGGCTCTGACAACTTGATACAAAAAACCAAGTAGCCCCACATGTTGAAAGGTACTAGTAGAAACAACAAACTCAGATAATGAATGACAGAGCCTGGCCTGCAGAGAAGTTTGCAAGAAATACTTTTTTTGATACCGAAGAAAAAAAATAAAACGAGAAACCACCTACCGAAGAAACAAATGAACTAGTCCAAGCCAACCGTATCGCGCGGAACGAAACAAATTAGTGCGACTGCTTCGCTCCCATCCCGAACCCCGTACGAAAACTGCAAACACCCTATGTAACTTCTGAACATTAGCTCTCGACATCGACAGCACTTGTAGCACATACCATACTTTTGCCACAATAAATAAGTTGCGAACTAATAACCGAGCAACCAATGATTATTATTTACCACCCCAATTTGCTGTTTTTACCCGAACTTACTCCGTCTGCTTCCTCCAATAGCCTCCGGTATCACGATAATGTTCTAGTGGCACGCCAAGGTACTTGGGCGGCAAAACAGTAAAGTGAATGTTTTCTGAAATAACTGGTGTGGATTCCCAACAACCGAGCCAGAATCTAAATGCATTTGCTCCAATTCATGGCACTACCTGCCATCTTGCAAAACAAGGCAGTTTCGTTCACAACCTCGCTAACACTTTTCGTATCCTCACAAAACACAGCTATGGCGTCTTCGCATGAAAGAAGTTTGACCTCTCTTGAAACAGCCTAAACGCACGTATCCTTTGAATATGAAAGATGTTTAAACTAAAGGGCTCGAGATAAATAGCGAACAACAAAGGAGATAAAGAGCATCCCTGTCGAACAGAAAACCGCACTTCCAAATTTTCACTCACTTCTTTATTGACGATAAGGCTCGTGAAGCACTTTGCATTGGACATTTTTACACCATCTAAGATAACTGAACCTTCATTCACGTGTTTCAATATGGAAAAAAAAATGAAAGCCGTTTACAACTACCTGTAACGCCGAATTAGAGCGCAGCTCTTGAGGAGGGGGAAGGCGCGGAGGGGGTTACGTGACCTCGGGGGGGGGGGGGCGGTCACGTGACCTCGGGGCGGTCACGGGACAAAGGGTACCACGTGACCTGGGGGTTCTACGTGACCTCGGTTGTCGGTGGGTCCCGTGACCTCGGGAGGGGGGGGGGTCACGTGGCTGAGGGGTCATGTGACCTTGGGGGCCACGTGGCCTAGGGTGTCACGTGACCTTGGGGGGTCGCGTGACCTTGGGGGTCGCATGACCTTGGGGGTCACGTGACCTTGGAGTCACCCTGCGGTTACGCCGACGCCGACGGCGCGCCGACGCCGCTCATGCCGGAAACGGGCGCCTAAGAGCTGCGCTCTAAAAAGTATATCATGTGCTACCCGATCAAAGGGGTTTTCTAAATCAAGTTGCAGCATAGCCACGCTACCACCAAAAGCGTCACAACACTCTAAAATACTTCTGGCCAAGAGAATATTTGTAAATATTGTGCGCCCTTTAATGCCACAGGCTTGGTGAGGCCCAAAAATGGTTGTTAATATATTTTGCAGTCTTCTCGCCAGAACTTTCATAAAAATATTATAATCTACGTTGGTAAGGCTCATTGGGCAATAGAATTTAACCGATATCTGTTTTACAAGGTCTTCACTTTTGGGAATCAAAATGGTACGGGCTCTCCGGAAAGATGGTGGCGTTTCTTTCACCTCGTACGCCCCTAGTAGCACCCGGTGTAGAGCCTCAGCCATAGGTTCCTTAAATGCCTTGTTTAAAGCTGCCCCCAAGCCATCGGGTCCAGGAGACTTTCCTGTGCTTGGGTTATCCATTGCTTTTTTTTAATTCTAGTACACTTATTGGCACTTCGAGGACTCCCTTAGCCTCCTCATTTAATTTTGGCATTAACGGTAAATACCCTTTTTCAAAACGTCCCTCAACATGTATTATGTTCCCTAAATGATTTCGATAATATTGGAAAAAAGCTCGTTCAATATTATCTTTTTTGCCTCGGGTAATTTCGTTCTTGTATTGTATCTCTTTTATTTTGTTCTGTATAGCATTTTTTTCGTCGCTCAGTGAGCACTGAGTCGGTGTTTCACTCCGCCCACAGTGGTTCGGCTCGAGCTCCTATCACCACTCCTCGGTAGTTATCTGTATCAATAAGCTCTAGTTTGCTCTTGACTTCCCTGACTTCTTTCGTAAACTGTCCAAGTTGAGCGTTATATACATAACAAAAACTGGAGCTGGCATTGCATTCCTTTTCTTTTGACCTTTTTCGCCTTTTAAAAAAATCAGCAGAACCCATCCTTTGGGAATGATTATCTACGTTAATGCGAATAGCATCAAACGGTGCGGAGTTATGCGCGTTCGTCAGGTGGCCGGCACACTCTAGATACGCCAGCCCACTCTTGAGGCGATTCTAAATTTGTTGACACTTTCACAGCCCTGCGCACGATCTCCCGCAGCCCAGCACGTGCGTTTGTGTCATAGGAAGGCGAGCAAAGCACGCGCCATACGCACAAACACTCAAAATGGTACCGACCAGACTTTCTGGCGTCTCAGCTAGTCTCAACCAACGGTACTCTAAACGGTTGTTTATATCTTTACCATAGGACGCGCTTTACAGCGCTGTCACAGCTACCGGTGCGCGCGCGTTCCATGCACGAGGGCTCATTCCGCTCTCGTGAGGCTGAGCACGGCCGCTACATCACCCTCTCCCGAGCGCGGGAGAGGGTGAGCTAGCGGCCGTGCTCAGCCTCACGAGGCGGAATGAGCCCTCGTGCATGGAGCAGCGCGCGCTGATGTGCTAAAGATATAAACAAGCTGTTTAGAGTGCGTTGAATGACTGCCTTCATAGCTCTGTGGTTAGCGCGTCTGCCTGCTGATCAAAGGGTCAACGGTTCGAATCCCAGCCGGCGCCGGTCTTTTTTATTTATTTATCGACCCGCGGCGTAAGAGGTTAGATAGCCAGATAGATAGATAGATAGATACATAGATACATAGACGAAAAGTGCGTGAAGTATCAAAGAATGCTATTCGCATTAAAAATCGCCCGTTCTATCGCATTAATTTTACTTCTTCCTTAAATCACTCCCATAATGCGCCAAAGCTTCCAGTCTCAACCTCCAGCAGCTTTTGTGCGCCTTCCTTCTCTCCGCTAACGAAGGCCTCATCTTTCAAAGCTTTTCATTAAATTTCCATATATCCCAGTTAAAGGCCGTTTTATTTTGTTTCGTTCCGAGCGTGAACAGTACCAAGCAGTGATCACTGAAATAAACATGTTTAACGTCATAGTTCTGGCAGAGTGGCACAAGCTCTGCTAATATAGGGTGGCTCAAGTCACCAGGCTCGATCTAAAATGGACCGTAAAATTCGATGCCTTCACGTAGCAATCTAAATTTTCCTCAAAGGTGCCTTTCACGGGTCGGTTTTTTTTTCTTGTAAAATTACAAAGCGCAGCTCTCTTTCTGTAAAAATTAAGGCCAGAAACTTGCCTGGGTCAACGGCGGGTGGCGACGCCGACGACCAAGCCAAATTACGGGGTATGTTTGACGCTCCTATTGATAGATGGCGCTACCTCCTTGTTTCGGTCGGAGCTCTGGTTTCGGTTTGCGTTTAAAGAAATATCGAAAGTGCCCGCGTCGACCGTAGTTTATTGACACGAACATAATATTTTTTGTAATCTACCTTCGGCTTGAAAATAAATGCAGACAATGATAGCGAAACTTCAAGTAACAAAAATAAAAGAAAACGCGGTTGCATAACAAAAACGCTGATGGCGCTCTTGCAGCCGGCGGATTTCGTCTGCGTGTCGTATGATTTCTTTCGCTGGTCGGGTTGTATCCTCGGGCGCTGCTTCCGAGACCTTCTTTTGTCGCGGTTGGTGAAAAAACAGCCACAACGCGTCACTTTGGACGCTATTTAGGCCACACTTTTGAGACACGGAAGGCTGTCAAAGCAAACTCCAGATAAACAGCAATTAATGGCTCGGAATGAGTCTGAAAAAAGCCTGTCAGCAGAAGAAAGCGGTTTACGCGGTTGTCAAAGCCGCTGGTCATATGTACAAAATGGATAGATATGTGCTCTTGAGTTCTCGTTGTCTTCAGTCCACATGTCCACCTCGAACTTGGAGGCACTTGTGCAGTCTTCGCCCGTAATCCCTTAAGGCTGCCTCCCGCATGTTGCCCGTGATCGCATCGAAGGAGGATAGAATGCGCTCTTTTAGTTTCGTCATCGTGCGCACGCGAACTGCGTAGACCAGGGCTTTCACGAAACCCCAAACAAAAAAAATCACAAATTGTCAGGTCAGGGGACCGTGGGGGCCAGGGCATTGTCGGTGACCCTCGACCCATCCAGTTGTTGGGAAAGGTTCTGTCAAGCCAGTCTCTCACTGTGGTGGCGTAATGCGGGGGTGCTACGTCTTGCTGGAAGATGCACACCTCCTTTTGCATGTGCGAAGATTCCAACTCCGGCAAGACGTCCTGTTCAAGCATGCGAAGGTAGGATTCGCCGGTGACCGTGCCCTCAAAAAGAATGGACCGACAACGCCTTCCCTCCAAAGCCCACACCATAGTACGACCTTTGGTGACTGGACAGCCTCTTCAATGATCCAGTGGGGGTTTGCCTCGGACCAGCAGCGGGTGGTCTGCTCGGTCACGTGCCCATCCAGATGAAAAATAGCTTCGTTCGTGAAAAGCAGAAACGGAAGGTGGTTCCTGTTTGTGGAGATGCGCCCAAGTTCGTCCAAGCAGAATCTGATTTCGCCGTTCATAGTCATATGGCTGCAGCTCGAACAGAACATGTGGCTTGAACGGATACATCTGTTGGCGGATCACCCTCCAGACGAAACTTTAACTGATGCCAAGTTGTCTTGCGACTTGTCGCACGGACAAGCGTGGGTTCTATGCGATAGCCGCAAAGTACGGCGTGACGCTTGTTCTGCTGTGGCGACCTCTCTTCGAGTACTCGCAGCCCGGTGTGCACAGTGTTCTCCATGCTGAATCGGTGTACCCAGCGCATGACAGTCTGACGGGTGGGTGGACGCCTACGAAAAGTGGCTCGAAACTTCGATCTTACTTCTGCCACATACTCCTGGTTTCTGTAAACCAAAATACTACCTGTGCCCTCTCTGGAGGGTCAGGTGACGCATTGTGGCTGTTTTCTCACCAACCTCGACAAAAAAAGGTCTCGGAAGCAGCGTCCGAGGATGCAACCGACCAGCGAAAGAAAGCATATTGCCGACACGCGGACGAAATCCGCCGGCTGCGTAAATTGCGTCGTCAGCATTGTCGTTATGCAGCCGCGTTTTCTTTATACTTAATGCGAATATGAATGCGAATAGCATTTCCTTGGATACTTCACGCACTTTTCGTCTATGTATCTATCTGGCTATCTAACCTCTTACGCCGCGGGTCGATAACATAAATAAAAAAGACCGGCGCCGGCTGGGATTCGAACCGCTGACCCTTTGATCAGCAGGCAGACGCGCTAGCAGGCAGACGCGCTAACCACAGAGCCATGAAGGCAGCCACTCAACGAACTCTAAACGGCTCTGTATATCTTGCAACATAGACGCAAGCTTAGCAGCGCCAAAGTCACAGTTGCTGCAGTGCGCGCGTACCGCATGCACGAGGGCTCATTCCCCGCCCGTGCGGCCGAGCACGGCCAGCTTGGGCTCACCCTCTCCCGCGCTCGGGAGAGGGTGATGTAGCGGCCGTGCTCAGCCCTTCACGAGAGAGCGGAATGAGCCCTCGTGCATGGAACGCGCGCGCACCGGTAGCTGTGACAGCGCTGTAAAGCGCGTCCTATGGTTAAGATATAAACAACCGTTTAGAGTACCGTTGGTTGAGACTAGCTGAGACGGCCAGAAAGTCTGGTCGGGTACCATTTCGATGCGTTTGTGCGTATGGCGCGTGCTTTGCTCGCCTTCCTAAGTGACACAAACGCACGTGCTGGGCTGCGGAGATCGTGCGCAGTGGGCTGGGGGAAAGTGTCAACAAATTTAGAATCGCCTCAAGAGTGGGCTGGCGTATCTAGAGTGTGCCGGCCACCTGACGAACGCGCATAACCTCCGCACCGTTTGATGCTATTCGCATTAACGTAGATAATCATTCCCAAAGGATGGGTTCTGCTGATTTTTGTCACTTCTGAAGTTCCGCTATCATTGTCTGCATTTATTTTCAAGCCAAAGGTAGATTAGCAAAAAGATTATGTTCGTGTCAATAAACCACGGTCGACGCGTGCACTTTCGATATTTAAAAGCAAACCAAAACCAGAGCTCTGACCGAAACCAGGAGGTAGCGCCATCTATCAATAGGAGCGTCAAACACACCCCGCACTTTGACTTGGTCGTCTGCGTCGCCTCCCGCCGTTGACGCAGGCAAGTTTCTTGGCCTTATTTTTTGCAGAAAGAGAACTACGCTTCGTAATTTTACAAGAAAAACCGACCTGTGAACTACACCTTTGACGAAAAGTTTAGATTGCTACGTGCAGGCGTCGATTTTTACGGTCCATTTTAGATCGAGCCTGGTGACTTGAGCCACCCTATATATAAGCCCTATCAAGCCAGGCGTGGCTTGCGCGTTGGTTACGAGTGAACTGGTGTACGTTACATTTTGACAAAACCCACCCAAACTCTTCTAAGTTACATTCTTGCACTAAATTATTCAATAATATCGCACTCTGATCACGTACCGGCAATTTTTGCACTCCATCTTCTGAAACGCACACAAAGTTAAAATCTCCCAGGAAGGTGATAAGTTTATCAGATTAAAGATAAAAAAAACTTTCAAAAGAAATTAAAAAAAAAACACGCTCATTTTGCTGATTTGGTACGTAGACACATATTATCCGCCATTGCTTACCGGGAAAAAAATATCGCATACAATCAAACACTAATTCGTACCAACAACAGACTCTACCACAATTCCTACGAAATTGCGCAAAAATAAAGAAGAGCCCCTAGATCTACCAACAGAGAGGCATATACATACATTATACCGAGCTCTGAAAGTCTGAAGCGTACGGCTCGTTTGATCTTCACTCTCTATCTTTGTCTCTTGCACAGCAACTACGTCAAGGTCGTTGTCCAGAAAAAGGCGGCTAAGCTGGTACTGTTTGCGCCGTGCCGCCAAGCCCCGTACATTCTGCTTGGCTACACGTAGGGCTGTATCGAGATTACCTGCCCTTTCTGAGCGAGCAGACCGGAGCTGCCTGGTGCTCACCTCGGCTCTTTGAGAGATGCCGTACCACTCACTGTCCCGAAGCGCTGGCCGGCCATTTACGCCAGCCGAAAAGTCCAAGGCACTGCAGGAGGTCTCCTTCTCGGCCAAGTCGTTTTTCCGTCCATCTAGAGTTCCGAGTGCCCTGCAGAGCGCGAGCCCTCACTACTGTGAGGACGGCGCCACCGTCGGACTTCGGTCCGGTAGTATGTTGGGCTTATGACTCAGGCTTGACCGCCGGAGTCAGGGGCGCCTTTGGGGGCGGCTCATCGGGGGCAGCACCTCCGTAGTTCTGGCCGGCCTCTTCACTAAGTTCACGGGCCCGCTTGGGAACCGGGGCCGCGGTGAACTCCGTCTCGACGTCCTTAGGTTCCGCCCTGTCAGCATGCGGCGTCTCGATAGCTGAAGACTCCACCATGCCGACGTTTTTGGTATGGCGGTAGAATACCGCGGTCACCGTCGCTTTGTCATTCGTCACTCATCCCCAAAGGTCCAAGGGACGCTACTATTGACCTTTTCAGGGCTTATCACTAAGGCGAAAAATGCTGACTGACTACCTAACAAAGCTTCCAACAGCATATACTTGCACCAGCTTAACCATGTGTACCCTAACGTAGGTCGTCAAGAGCTTAGGCCGTTAAAATATTACTTATATCGGCACTAGCCCGACCCACATCATACACTTTCGGCAGACCGTTGAAGCTTGTTGGTACTGTTGGGGCGTTTTGTGTGAATTTTTTTTAAGTGTTCGCGTGTACCTTTTTTATGTACGATTGAAGAAGTCATTGCATAACTCATTCATTCAACATATTCCGTGTGTCTTTATTCCTTTAATTATCCTCCTCTTTCTTTTCCACCGAGAAGAAACAGCAAACCAGCAGCGCCATGCTATAATCACGGTGATAAAAGACCCTTTTCAAAATCACATCAAGCAACACTGAAAGTCGCCATTTCCTGGTAATACATATGGTCAACGTTATTAGATTAGCCCAGTTACAGAACAGCTCATAGACATGCACGAGCAGTACCCCCTCACTCATTACGACTCGCCTCCCGTTCGTTCGACTCGCCGGACGGCTGCTTTGGTAACTGCAATA
>JAZHYW010038201.1:0-11724 GCA_037355805.1 Ixodes ricinus
GGTTATGCCCGCGAATTCCGCAAATTTTGAGGTGTGTCCTGACGGAAGTTGCAGCAAAGACCACGTATGTAGTATATGTGCTGTTATTCTTTGAGTGATGACAAATATCTCAGCTACAAGGATCATGCTGCTCGGTGTCCGATGGTGTTTCTTTCATATTCACGGAAAAAAAATCTGTAAACATTTTTGGCAATAAATATATATACACCAAAAAAAAAATTAAATTTTAAATTAAACATTGAAAAAAGTATGCCGAATTTTGAAAAAATAAAAACCGAAAACGCGGAATTTTAAATATAGCAGAAGACACACGTACCAGAGTAAGGACAGAGTCCAAGAGTATTAAAAAACCCTCCTATACGAACTACTATGCCCCATCCAAAATGCTCCCCACACCGGCAAGGTAAGAAAAGATCCTTAGCTGCCAGACGCGGGGTTCCGGAGAGCCATGATCGGGGAAGCATTGAAGAAGTCGCTGATACACGTCCTATCTCCTTTGCGGTCACCGGATGAGTCTCCTTCCCGAAACCAGGAAAGAAGAGGCAAAACCTGCTCGCCTGTTAGCAGTGATCCGCATCCGAGCGGGGGAACAAAAGAAGGTCCCCCCGGGAGAGAGTGAGGGAGGGCCCTCCAAGACAGGGGACCCTCCGCTTCACGAACAGGTTGGAGCTCACGGCAGAGGAGGTCAAGCGTTCCAACCCGCGGCCGCTATCACAGCCATCAGGGAAGGGAGATCACAGGAATCCCCACAAGCTTCAAAGAGCAGACTGCTTCTAGACATTCCAGATTTTGGCAGAAGATGCATTGTGATGAGGAAAGATTACTGGCATGCCTACCGGCATAGCAGAAACAGTGCCAGCATTTCCATAAAATCTAAGAAGGCTATTCACCCTTCATGTTAAAATATCAGCTAGATGTGGCCCCTGACCTTTTCCTGGCTGATTTGCAAGTGATAAAAATCCCTTCTGCCCTTCTTTGTATATGTATCCCCATAGTTCGTGCTTAAAAAACTATGCTAGTTAAACTGTACATAAATACAAGAAGATATTGGATGATAGCATCAGTAACAGTAGGTGCATAAATATGAATTCAGCCTCTTTCACAATGCCATCATAACTTAGAATCCTCACCCGTATTAGCAAGAAGAATTCTCATGACAGTTTCTGGGTGGGTTGCCTTGCTGCAAGACCAGCCCAAAGGAACAAACTGGAGTCGGGATTTCCAAAAGGAAATTACATGTAATGTTAGATGGACAGACAGTTAAAGACTGAAACAATTGGTGTACGACGTTCCCTATGGGGTGCCCCAGGACAGTCCTGGTCATTTGTAGTGGTGGCTCGTCATGGGCCAAGCAATGCCCCCTTGTCTGTAGTTGCAACCGTGCATGCACTGTGCGGGCGTACATCCTAGCAACCAGTAAACAGTGATGTCATTAGGGTGCCCACAATTGGCACGAGCGGTTTGTTTTTGGGAGCTAGCGCAATCTAGCAAATATCCATGTGTAGCAGTTTCTCTTGGTAGTTTTCCACAACGCACCTGCATGTGGCAAGGTGTACAGGGTACCCGTCATACAGAGATGTTGTAGCTCTTAAACTTCACCAGAAGCAAGCTGTAAATGTGGTATAAGCTGAATTTCAATCTTGTAATTCTTTTTTAATCTTAAATACAAAGTGTGTTTTTTCTCTTCACAGCTGCATTGGTTTGGAATGAGATGAACTTCAATCTGACTGTCAGCAGTTTGGACAAAATTTTGCCTCTAATCTGTTGTGAATCGTCGCATATAGAAACGGTGGGTGCTTTTCAGTTATGCATTGCGCCGCGTCACGTATGTGCTGTCATTGTTGTATACAACACTGAGATGGGTAGTCGTTCACTGGCACATTCATTTGATCAGTTTTTTCTATTATCTGCTTTCGTGACATTCCTGCCAGAGCATCTCCTTTGACCCCAAAACTTACTAAAAAAACCTTAAACTTAAAAAAAAATGAAATGCATAAGGAAAGAAGGAAAGTTTTATTGTATTTATAGTGGACACCCCACATATCTCTTTGGTTGGAGGACGTGCCAGGAAGCATTTTAACTGTGCGGCACAGTGAACTTCAACGTGGCATTGGTGGTAAACATGAGCATTCAATACCACACTAGGCACTGCGCATTAGCATGTTCCATGACACAAGTGGTAGTTCTGCAATAGCCTTTTAACAGCAAAAAAGAGCCGAAATATTAATCTGTGTTGCACTTTGTAGTAAACACGCGTTTCTGTAATCTCGGCGATAACTGCGACAGTTCTGCTTCGGTGCTGATGTTTCAACTAATGAGATGTACACAGCCTGCGTGTCACAGATATCTACATCAAGTATAGTCTAATGATGAGATTCATGGACGTTGTGTTGCAGGTACTCTCATTTCTTGGGAATATTGCATCTAAAATACCCGTCTTCAGAGAAAGCTTGGTGGAAAGCAGCAACCTTTTGGACCAGGTCAAGTCCCTGGCCTCTAGTGGCGGCAAAGAATCAACTGTGGCACAGAACTTGTTGACGCTTCTTGGCACAATGTAGTGTGTGGAGTGCTTAGGAGTTTACAAAAAATGTGGCGATGTGCCAAATTATCTCAAGTACCCCGATTTACCAGTTTGGTGATGTACCGGATGAAAAAAATGTGTGAAGCTTTTGTTTGATTTTTGTTGTGTTGCAAAAGTGGTTCAACGTCACCTACATTTTTATTTGAGATTGTTTGCAGATTTTAGTTGTACCTTCGAGCTGCCAAAATGAATGCGATGCTTTCAGTCGTCTAGTTGGGTCTTGTAAAGACCCCAATCACAAGGAAAAGTTTCCTACAAATCAGAGCTGTTATTAGTTGTTTGTATCTGCTGCAACACAAGCACCTGGGATCACATCCAGTCCAAATTGTGCAACGTGATTATGTATAACTTGGGAAAGTGCATGACCAAGCAGATACAATTCGAGTGGAACAAGGGTTCCCACGACTGCTAAATGCCGAGCAAAGTTTTCGTGCTTGCAGCCCACCCTAGATTACAAATGATGGATTATGTGAGAGATCGCAGCATCAGTGCTATCTTGCCTTCCGTGCGCCTAGATTTGCTAAAAACGCCTATGCTACCCGTATTTACTCGCACAATGAACGCACTCGCGTAATGAACGCACCCCCAAGTCGGCTCTCAAAATATCGACTTTTTTTTTCCCTCGCGTAATAAACGCACTCCCAACTCTGACGTCAAAATTTTGACTCCCTCCCCCCACGCGCGCGAAATGAAAGCACTTTTCTATCCTGGTGCAGCGAGGTCGCGAATGCATGGGCAACGCGAGCGAACAAAACGCCTTGTAAAAGGTGTTAAAAGGAATAAAAAAATCCAACGGAAGCAAAAAAAAAAGCATTAAAAAGAGCTCTTTTTTTTTTGCGCAGCGCAGTCTGGATTTTGGTTTGCGCGCCGTGCGCAAAGAGTTAAGAAAGAGAAGCGGAGAAGCCCTCCCCTAAGCAAAGCGAAACGAAACAACTTCCGAAAGGCGGCAAAAAAAAAAAAACAATCCACAGAACTTGAGAAAAAAAAAGGAACTTTTTTTTTTTTTTGCACAGCGCAGTTTGGTTCCTGGGTCGCACGTCGCGCGCAGGAAGTTAGGAAAGGGGAGCGGTGAAGCCCTCGCCAAACCAAAGCGAAACAGCTTGCGAAAGACAGCAAACAAAAAAACAACAAAAAATAACAGTTTTTTTTTTTTTTGCACAACGCAGTTTGGTTTTAAGGTCGCGCGCCGCGCGCTAGGAGATAAGAAAAGCGGAGAAGCCCTCGCCTAAGCAAAGCACACATAAGGAAGATCCTGCCCTCGCCTGCCTCCTCCTCGCACTTTGGAAAGAGAAGCGAGGAGCCCTCGAAATGAACGCACTTTTCTATCCTGGTGCAGCGAGGTCGCGAATGCATGGGCAGGGTGGGCAAACAAAACAACTTGCGAAAAGCGGGGAAAAAAACAAAAAAAAAACACGGAAGCAAAAAAAGAAACATTGAGAGGAGCTTTTTTTTTTTTTGCGCATCGCAGTTTGGTTTTGGAGTTGCCGCGCCGCGCGCAAAGAGATAAGAAGTTACGTCGATTTTTGCGGGATAAAAGGTCCGTTCATTGTGCCAGTAAATAAGGAAGCAAAAATTTTACCTCGCGTAATGAACGCACCCCCAACTTTGCCTCGATTTTTCGGGAAAAAAAGTGCGTTCATTCTTCGAGTAAATACGGTATATACTTTTTTTTAAAGTTTCGACCTGCTACTTTGTACATTTGCTCGAAATAAAATGCACTTGTTCACCATATGTGACGTAGCGTGCACTCCTAAAAACTATGTGAATTACGAAGCTTCCTGAATGATAGTTCACATAAACAAAAAATGTAATAGCATAGACCTCCTTATTGTCCCATCCTATTGTTTATCTCAATTTCAATCACTGCACTCCTTTTCATGACTTCAGCCTTAGTACTACAAGCAGATCTTTGAAGATTGAGGCTGTCGGATAATGCACGTGCAGAGCGTGACACAGCTATAGCGGCAGCACATTATGTCCGGTTTTTCCTGTTTTTGCCGAACTGAAAGGCCGCCATCGAAACTCCCAGTGTGATGGGGGGTACTCTTGGGGCACCAACCCAAGCAGTCAAATTTGCTCCTCTTCAATTTCTATGCCCAGGTAAAGCGTGAAAATGTGGCAACGTAGTGCTTGTGTTAACTGTGCTGCGCTGCACAGTATAATCTGATAATGTCTGCAGAGGGAGATAAGAAAATACCATATTTGTTTTGTCAGTTATTGGTTATGCTTTAAAATATTCCTTGGAGGATTTAAGATTCATGTTTTAGGCCTTGTAAATATGAGATCACTAATAAATTAGCTGTGTCTTATACCTCCTGGTGGCCTTCCTCGCAAGTAATCAAATGAAAACTTGTAGTATATTAATTTCCAGTGGAATTGAATGTGAATTCCATACTTTGCAAAAAATGCTCAGAAAATATGTAATTTGTACCAAGCAATATAGACACGGGTTTTCTTTACCTTGTAGTACAATTTGACAAAAAGCTAAACATATATATTTCTAAGTGCCAAGTAGCACATTAATTCTTGTCCTCCATAGAGGCAGTCGTGTTGCAACAGAATTGGTCACTTCCCACATGAATATGCCCAAAACAAATTCTGTAAAAAAATACCTTACTCGTAAAAAGCAAAAAAAAAGGGGTTCCACATTATTTGTAATATTACCTCAGCATAGTCCTGCTAGAAGGAAAGATGGCCTGTGGATAGGAGCACCCTATGCCACACTATTGCAGCATATACAGCTGATGTGTCACTAGCTGCTTGTGAATAAGCATCTAAAAAACGACTGAGTCCTTACTATACTCACAGACAACTTTCTGTGGCATTTCAAAGAGCTGTAGAGAAATTTTAAAAGGAAGAACTCCAACTAAAACCCAGAAAAGCTTCAGTCCGACGTTTCAAAAGATGCTCGGTTTCTAAATCGCCTTGAGCAGAAGCAGCTTTCATCTTCTTTGTTGTTTGCAACTCAATTTCTTTTCTATTTAGATGGTCTCTTGTTCATTGCCGTTGTCAGGTGGCACAATCCATGAATGTACACCGACAGCAAAGCACCCAGGGACTTGCTTGTTTCCTGGTGCATGCTGAATGTCAGTACCAGCTCGGAGCTCATGAAGCGAAAGCTCGCGCTGCAGAACCCAGGGATCCTGGGTTCAATCCCCACCCCTGCCAGTTTCGATCTGGATGAGCATCAGTACCGTCATGTGGTCGTGTATCACTGCTGCACGGTGCACGTTACAGACCCCAGGCTACCAGTTGTACTGCACTGGCTGAAGTTCTCGCCTACAGCTGAGAACACCAGACGTCCATTGGGGATGACTGACTTCCGGCTCTCTAAACATACACACTTAAATAAGAAAAAAGCCCCTTTCGGATATTCCGAGTTGGAAACAACCAAGATGATGAAAGCTGCTGCTGCTCCACACGATTTAGTCACCCCTGATGAAAACACCGAGCAGGCTTTGAAACATCGGGCTGAACTTTTTGGGGGTTTTGGTGGGAGTTCGCTTTTACATTGAACTTTCCCCAACCAGACATTTCTGTCGAAAATGTTATCAATCGAGGTGAAGAGCACGTGCACAGCTTTGATTGGTGCTTAATTTAAAGGGCAACTACGGTTGAAAACAAAACCAAAATAAATGACTGGTATTGCTTTAGTGGCACAAAATACGATCGCAGCTGAAATGTTACGTCAAAGTGAGGCCGCACGCTCCATCCACTAAAACCGATTTTAAAGTTAAACATATAAAATAGCGCAAAAAAGACTTTTTTGCGCTATTTTATATGTTTAACTAAGATGAACTAACTAGCCCAACAACGTACCCTACTAAACGATTTTAAAGGTCTTCAACAAAATTTGAAATATACCCGTAGTGTTCAGAAATGAGCTGAATATGATCCACAAGACCCTTAAAGGGGCCCTCCGGAGCTTTCTGAGATCGTCTGTTTATGTTGTTATATTGCGTAGTAGGTGCAAGTTAATATGTATACAAAGTTTTAGATTACAAAACCGTTTATTAAGCAGATGGCAGTAGAAATATATCGGAACTATTTTCTCTTGGAAGACAATCGCCCATTCCCTGCCCATCGCTAAAACTTGACCAATGCAAATGCTGCATCTCGCGGTGAAGGCGAACGTTATAATGGCAGCACTTTTTAAGCTTGTTGTGAATTAGAGTTTGAGAAAAACGTAAACTGATTGTGGTGCGGGAAACATAGTTCGCAATTATCGTTCCAAAACCAGCGAACTATGTTTTCTCCCTGCAAGCTTGTTGCTAGGGGGTGATGCGTCGACGCGTCGGCTCGTCTGCTTCCCGGGGCGTGTGCAGGCGTGCGTTTGCGACGTCGCGCATCGGAGGTCGAATCATACGAAATGGCTTTCATGTCCGCTGTCCGTTTCAGGATTTCAAGCTCCAGAGACGTCAGGTCCGAAAGGTCCATAGCGCGACGGTGCGGTGCGACGAACGACGACTGCCGAGCACAAAGTCCGGGCCCCTTGACGACGGTCCGCGCGTGTTTGAGAGATTCCTCCGCGGGTCGGCGGTCGGCCGCGTTGGTGACGCGCAGTGACGCCGGAATCTTTCGCTTGCTATTGGCTGACGCGTAAAGAGATGCCCCTCCCATTTTCCGGGGTCATCTCAGAAAGGGGGCGTGCCGGGGACTTTGATAGCAATTTTGATAGGGAAATCCGCTGCGCATGACAGTAACTTTATGATTTTTAGTATCCTTTGGGCCCGTAGATGGAGTTACCGCCATAAATAGACCATCGCAGAACGCTCCGGAGGGGCCCCTTTAAGTGACGATCGCACATTTGTATTTTGAGCCAGATGGCTGTATATTTTGTTATAAACAAAATATACAGAGTTTCAAGTGGGACCACCTTCTAGTAGTGCAAAACTATCGATAGTACTATCCATAG
Organism: Ixodes ricinus; assembly: GCA_037355805.1. Lineage (NCBI taxonomy): Eukaryota > Metazoa > Arthropoda > Arachnida > Ixodida > Ixodidae > Ixodes > Ixodes ricinus. The sequence continues at coordinate 7,497 of JAZHYW010038201.1, forward strand.
TCGCCAGAAATCTGACTATCGATAGTAAAAACTATCGATAGTTGACTATCGAAAAACTATCGATAGTCGACTATTGAAAAACTGTCGGTAGTACTATCGATAGTCGACTATCGGAAAAATTATTGATTAATGGAAGCTGTCGGAGAAGCACTATCGAGTAGTCGACAATCGTCGGCCTCTCGATGTCCGTAACATGTCGACAGTTTACTATCGATGAGTTTTCCGACACTATGCTCGTTCGTTGGCGGCGTTCGCTTGCGCCATCTCTTGTCTCCCGTGCGAAACAGCGCCGTGTTGTTTGAAGACCGGTGGCGTCGCTGCGTTTCCATAGGGCTAAGCCTTTTTCTTTCTTTACTTTTTCCTCAGGTAAATTCGCTTCTTTGCAAATTTTACAAAAAAAATGCACCATCTGTGAGCAACGCTGCGCAAGTCGTGGCGCCGATAAGGTTAAGGAACCGGAGTTTTCCGGTCGATTTAAAGGAGGCGTCGCAACGATTACTGTGTTTTGCTCAAATACCCGCTTAGAACGGGTCCCTGACATTAATGACCTGCAGGAAATACCTGTTCGTTTTTCGGCACACGCAATCGAAGACGCAGAAAAAAATAAAGAAAAACGGGCGAGTTCACCCCCTCAACTCGCAGCCAGAACAAGCGGCCACGTGATCTGGAGCCGATTATTATGCCGCCAATGTTGATCGTAGCCACGCGCTGGGGTCGGCAAAGCACAGGACACGCGCTGAGTTCCAGACATTGTTATGGTTCGGCAGTTGTCGTCGTTGCAGCGATTGGACACAGGACACTACCCGAATGCTTCTCGAGCTATCGATCATCACGAGCCCAAATCGAGTGTCCACGCCATGCTCGCAGGTCCAATCTATGAGCCGCATTCAAATATCGTCACTGGGCGGTACTGCTACCGCCCAGCTACGTCATCAGGTTTTGCGAAGGAGAGATTGAATGAAAAACACTCGGTTTTGTCCTCGAAATTACAGCGCAACAAAGGGGTTTCTTGGTCAGTGGCGTTGCGTGCGAGTAATCCGCGAGTCCCACTAGTGCCAGTAACAGGGTGGAAGCGCTGCGCCAATTGCGCCAGCCTGCGCCAATTCACTTCCCCTGCGCCAGCCTGCTCCAAAACGCCAATTTCAGCTTTTTTTTTAATTTTTTGTATTGTGTTTTCTTTAAAATTTTGCACGGAAAACGGTCGGCCGCTAGCCTACCATGTATGGTGTGTACTTTTCGTTTAGGCGTCAGTGCGGGTGACTCGTACCAGCTCGATCTGGGGCTCCGAACTTCACGTGTAACCTGCAGGGCGAGGCGTCGATTTTAGTTCATCGAGAGTGAGATGTGCGATTTGGACTACAAGGAGCTTGATATACGAACACATAGGTTTGGTTTTCGGGCATAGTTGGTTGGTGCGGTTGGAAGCGCGTATGCAGTTGCCCGTGGTCCCGATTTGCCCGTGATCGTGGGAGTTGATGTGTCTCGCGCTCTCGGTGGGCATACCTCTGGCCATCAACAGGCAGCAAGTAATTTGTTTCTTTGCTAGCTTTTTTTACCCGTTGTTGTTTGGCAGCGTACCATATTTTGACAGCTTAGCCGTTAAAAACACCTTCGTATTTAGTTTACGTTTGTTTTTCTTTGCGAACGCAGCTAAGAAACGCGCGCTATGTTAGTTTCGTTTGTTTCTCTTTGCGAGCGCATGCACATGCGTCAGCATGAGTAAAAATAAATGATCTTTACTAGTTTCTACCTGTTATTTGGTAGCGTACCTTATGTTTGGACAGCTATAGCCGTGAAGAATCGCGAGCACAGGCACATGCGTTCTATTGAGTGGCTAAGCAACGATATTTTTTAAGACAATATATTTTTCCATCTAATGCTCATAATATAGATACTAGCTTTGCATGTTTAACTTGGGTGTAGGGATTGCCGTGTTTTATGAACAGGGATTAAGAACATTTGCATTTAATGAAAACAGGTCAGCAAGGACTGCTTTATTTTTGAAACATGTGGTACCTTAATTTTTTATGGAGACACGCCAATGCACAACAGTTTGTGGAGTACATAAGGTTGCGTTGCTCTTCTAGTCGATGCTTAAGGCATGTATTTTGCAGTGACTGTGGTCTTCTAAAAAGATATAAAATGCACATTTTTATTTTGCATCTGAATTTTTGTTCAAATGTCAGTAGCCTTGTATTTTGTTTACTAAACTTGATATAGGACTTTTAAGCAGTGATTGAACATGTGTATTCTTTTATTAGACAAAAACTGTAGTCAGCGAAGGTGAGTTTATCTGACACCTTGCAGTGGATTTAGTTTTTTGGATACATGTTTACAGAATTTAGTCTATTGAATAGACAGTTTAGTACTGGCGTTGGCTCAAGTTGTGCTTTCTTTTTTTTTTTTATGTCGAGGGCCTCACACATGTAAAGTCTATCACCCGACTCCTGCCTGCTGCGGAATGGTTCTCAAAGCCTGTCCTTTGCATAAATTGCCAATATTCCATATTTCAGTGCAATAGAAATAGAAAGGTATGTATGTATGTTACTTGAGGGTTATTCTGGGATGTGCATGCATATATTTTTGCTCTACATTTTCGCATTTTAGCTGCAACAAGAGCATTTTTATGAACACCTGTTTGACCTCCGTGACCTGCTCCGAAACCTGCTTCTGCAGCTACCAAACTTCCTTTTGCTGCTCCCGAGCTGCTCCGGCGAGCCGTTACTGCTCCAATACTGCTCCAAGCAGCTAAGTGACTTTTGCTGCTCCCAGCCCTGCCACAAAAGGACTCTAGCCAACCTACTACCTGCAGTAAGCTGATCATAAAGTTTAAAAACCTTTCTAATTGAATATCGTTGCACCGCTTCCCTTTAAAGGGGCCCTGCCAATGGCTCTTTTACTAATTTTTGATTTGCACCAAACCTGAGCGCACTGAACGTAGTAACTTAATAACACTTTTCGTTTCTCGAATTTTGATTTATTTCTAGAAGTTGCAGGCACGTCAACATTACAAAAACAAGCAAAAAATAGCCTCCTTCATGACGTCCTTGGTTGCTTGAGTGGCCGTCGAACTAGACGAGGTGAGCTGAGCTTGAGCTTCTCACGGCTGCCGTACTCCCCGTGTCGACAGCGCGAGAAGGCGCCACTAAAGCGTGTTCTGGATAGGCTGTATGTAGCGGGCAGCTAGAACGGCTCTCGCATTTTACTGTACGATCAAACACAAATTCGGCATGACGCCCGACCCAGCCTGCAAACGACAGCAAACGCGAGGTAAAGATCAGTTCGGAATGGGAGCCACTTCGCGCTGCCATACCACCAGCTCAGCCAAACCGCAAGACAAAGCTGCTCACCGAAGGCCTTGGGAACGCTCAGAGCCGGCCGGGTCCTTCGGTCCCTTCGCTCTGACTCCGCCGCGTACATCGGGGCCATTTCCGTGTCGACGCCTGATCCCACTACTCTCCTTTTCTAGTAGGCGCCGCCTTTTCCTCCGATTGGTGGCGGGTATGTCGACGGATCATTTCTTGTTTCCGTACTTTATAAACTGCATTTGTTTCTTTTCTTTGGTTGGGGGATCGGTGGCCGAGTGGGCTGAAGCGCACACCCAGCTCGACGCGCGTGGAGCGAAAGCTCGCGCTGCAGAACCAGGGATCCTGGGTTCGAGCCCCACCCCTGCCCGTTTCGATCTGGATGAGCATCGTACCGGCGTGCGGTCGTGTATCACTACTGCGTGGTGCACGTTAAAGACCCCAGGCTAGCGGTTGTACCGCACTGGCTAAATTGCTCATCTACAGCGAGTGACTCGTCACAACTTTAAATGGCTGACCAACTACACGCTGTATAAATATCCCCACAACCCCCAATGTTTCTTTTCTCTGATCTGGGGAAGATACTGAACAAAACTACTTTTATACATAATTGAAACGGTTCGCACTAACTTATATTTGTATTTCTCGACCTAAAAGAAGCAGCGGCTCTGACCAGTAGTAAGCCAGGACCTAAGACGTCACATTAGTGCGCTTTCGGCACCGCGGGTCGCCCCGTCGGTGGAGGAGGTTTCCGCGTACGGTTAAAATATGACGCACTGATATTTAGTTACTCTCTCCGTGCCCGCTGGCTTTGCCCGGAACCCCAAGAGACGTGGAAACCGCAAAAAGGTAGACGCTTAAATATGATTGCAGGGCCCCTTTAAAGAGCCTGCCGTCTCAGCTGCCAGTAGTTCACGTCGCTC
>JAZHYW010038205.1:0-14299 GCA_037355805.1 Ixodes ricinus
TGTCATCCTGGCCATCCTGGCGCCACTAAAGCATGAGTTGGATAGCGCTGTATGAAGCGGGCGGCCAGGGCGGCTCGCAATGCATTTGCTGCGCGATTAAAGACTATTTCGGCATAACACTTCATTGACCACAAACGACAGACAAACACGGGGTAAAGATCAGTTCAGAACGGGAGCCACTTCGCGCTGCCATGCCGCCAAATGGCCAAATCGCCAGCAGGGCCCGCGCCGAAGGCCTTCGGAACGCTCGGAACCGGACAGATCCTCGAGCCGCGTACATCCGGGACCTTTCCGTGTCGGCGACTGATCCCACTACTCCCTTCTTGTATGCGCCGTTTCTTCCGCCGCTTGGTGGCGGGTGTGTCGACGGGTCATTTCTTGTTTCCGTACTTTATAAACTGCATTTGTTTCTTTTCTGATCTAAACTACTGAACAAAAACTACTTTCATACATAACTGAAACGGTTCGCGACACTTATATTCTGTATCTCGACTAAAAAAAAAAAAAGCTTTTAGCGGCTCAGACCAGTAGTAAGGTCAGGACCTAAGACGTCATGTATCGCGCGCTTTCGGCAACGTGGGTCGCCCTCGTAGGTGGAGGAGGTTTCCGCGTCGTCCGGTTAAAATATGACGCACTGATATTTAGTTACTCTCTCAGGGCCCGCTGGTTTGCCCGAACCCCAAGAGACGTGGAAACCGCAAAAAAGGTAGACGCTTAAATATGATTGCAGGGCCCCTTTAAGCGATCATCCTTCCAGAGACACTTCGCATCGCTGGAAAGATGACAACAGTCATGAGATCGTCTTGGGAGTTCGTGACACTGACACTCTTTTCAAAAGATGCGTTCAAAAGAAAATAAATGTTAATATCTTTTTTATTTTTGCTTTGTAAAAGCCATTTCAAGCAGACGCATACTTTTATAAAAATAAAAGTTAACAAAGGACAGACTAATAACATTGTGTCATTTTATTTAGGCCAAACAATAAAAAAGTGGGAAGAGGAAAGGTTCTCACTCATCGCAGCAAAGTATTCAATAATGACAACACCTCCTATCGATTTCAGTTTTAAACACGAACCCTCAAATGCATGCTCGGAACCATATACTTAAAAACAACTCAGTGTCAACAGTAGGGAGAAGAAAAAAAAACGCACATGCACGCAATGTTTCTTTCGTCGAGGCTGCTGTGTAGGAGGAACAGAATATCGTCAACATGGACGCATTCAGACCGGTTCGCCTCTCTACATTAACACCCGCTAATGAGAGGTCTCTCTTCGTTAGTGCACTTGATGCCGGCATGGCATGCGCGGACTGCGCTGCAATAATGAGGTGCGGAAACTCGTTCTGGCGCAAGTTCCACAACTCCAGAGGATCGAATTCATGAAGTCTCTTCGATCTACTTGTAGGCGAAGGAGCCACTTGCGGGCTTCCTCTAATTTCTTGTGGCTGGTATGCTTTGGGCTTTCTCTGCCCAAAGGGTTTCTGCTATTTTCGTGCTGAACAAGAACACGCTTTCAGGGACGTCTGATACTTCTGCATCATTTACTTTTTTTACGGACAGCATTTTTGGCGAGATAGTAACAACCTTCGGTGAGAATCAAATGTTTCTTGACGTAAAGAGCAATTTTCTCCCCGATTGGCGCCTTGTATCTAAGAGAGTAGTTTGCGTCCGCAATACATTCGATGGTGCACTTCATAGTATCACTCACTTATTCACTCTAGAATGTGCGGGCGCACACGTTTATGGAAGGCCTCGGCAAAAATGTAGATCCGGACACGCGGATATCCGCATCCGATCCGTAATCCGCCAAATCTGATTCATTTTTATCTGCATCCACCAGTTTACTGCGGATATGCGGGGCTCTACAAATGTTCTATTGCAGACATGTTGTGCCGGCTGGGGACCTATGCGGGCAGAAACTGGAACAACTTCCACCTCCAGTCTCACCAGCGCCAAATATACCGATGACGTTTCTATTTTTACACATGTTAAGAACAGTATCAGGAGCGCTGCATTTGGACAAAACGCGTTAATGAAAAGAAAACGGGCAAACTCCAATCTACGCCTCTCCTTGCTCTCTACGGTTTCTTCTTTTACTCCTCCTTCCGATGCGCGCGCCCCCTAGGATTCAGCGGAAAGGTCCATAACGTTGTCGCTACTTTTCGTCATGCATGGAGGGGCTTTTCAGCCAAACGATCTCTCCACGCTAAGACAAATAGACAGAAAAGAAACGACAGCAACCGAGATGCACATAAAAGCTAGAGATGTTTCCGGCGTTGATTAATACACAAACCGTTTACAGATCTCTCCTGACATACACTTGCAATTCAATTATTCAATTCCCTAAGTAGAGCATCGTTTGCGCACATACCTGACTGACGCATCTATTTATCTTTGGCGTCCTCTCCGAGAAACATTCCTAAAACATAAAAAGGGGAAAAAAAAACGTTTGAACGAAGCGCCGTATAAGCTGGATATCGCAGCCAAGCTCGGTCGACAACAAATGCTGGACCTCCCACATGCTCCAATTAGGCGAACCGGAACTCCCCTCCTCCAAATAAAACAAGTTTTTTTTTGTTATTTTTTGCGTGTTTGCGTTTGTGTTTCATTGAGCGCAGTACTCTCTTGGCTGCCACGGTGATGGGGGCGTCTGGGCTTACCTGGCGGGACAAGTGACATAATAATTAGCTCGGAGATAACATCGTGAAAAGAGAGGGGAAGACAGAGAGAGTGAGAGAGATTAAAAGAAGACACGCAAAAGATCGCTAATTGAGCTTTTGTTTCTTCTAGCTTTGCGCTGTTGTTGCGTGTTATGACGTCAGAGATGCCGGCGTCTGTCAAGAGGCCGTGTTTTTTTGTGCGCGTTTATGTATGCAGCGGAAGGTCAAGCCGTTTCTACGTATGACGCTTTCTTATTATCTCTGTGAAAGGGGCGGTCTGACCGGTCCAGATCGACTGTCTTTAACGTGTATTACGCAGTAACGATTACATCGACGCAAGTCGGTACAACTTCCGTTCTTATCAGGATCGACTGTCCGCAGAAGTAGAACTCGTGATTTATATGTCTGCAGTGCGATTTGTCGCTCAAGGTGTTTCGAACTGCGGTGCATAGAAACAATCAACCTTACTGTCTTTCCTGCGTACTTGTGCAAACCAACAAACACTGAGCTGTACTGTCACCAAAGCCGCTACCCACTCTCCAGCGTCGACGACGCATTTACCCATCGAATGGCAGCATGCCTGCGGCATCTGTCCCGGACTCGCAATCGACGGCGAAGTCATTGCGTCTCTTCCGGAGTCGTGGCGCTGACAGATTAAATCCCGTGAAATAACGACAAACGTTCACACCGCGAAAATCAGATCGCACGCTGCCTGCACTCGTCAAGCGTTACTAGTAGTCGGATTTCATTCAACCAGTAACTGACTTCTGTAAAATACTACTTTTTCCTAGCTCTAACTTCTAAGTATACTTAGAAGGTACTAAGATCAATCCACTCCTGTCGTGGGCCGGCTTGCTAGATCCAGCGTCTTGGCTCAGACTGTGTAAAAGAAAGCACTGCCAAAGTTAGCGCACGAGTCAGCGTATATAGGCACTGATGCCTACTGTAGTAGGCTGAATCGCGGATTGAGACTTGTTTTGCTGGGGTCGAGTGGCGCCACCGGTGGCCATTGCTTCACACCAGCAAATGCATTGAACCTTATGGGAAAAACGTGAAAAAGTGAGATTTCTCTCATTTGTATTATATTGTGGACGACCAAACTTCGACGAGGTTTTCTGGGAATGGTGAGACATTTTTGTGTTGTGATGTCAGCACTTCCTGCACTGGAGTTTTAGTGGAAAAAGTACTTTTCTATCCTCCGTTGATTTTCTCCACAAGCCCCACCTGCAGCCAGTGGCAGCAGCGACGTCATGCAAGCAGCCGGAAGGTTTGCTTTGATGCCATGCCTACTTTTATATTTTCATTTACGAAGGGTTGCAGGCAGACTGCGTTGAGTTGCGTTGGGTTGAGGAGGGGAGGAGGACGGGAGGAGGAAGGGAAGGAGAGGGTATGAGGGTACGGAGGAAGAGGAGGGGCACACCCTCCCCCTCCGTACCCGCCCCCCTACTCCTCCTCAAGAGCTGCGCTCTAATTTCGCGTTACAGAGATTTGTAAACGTCTTTCATTTTTTTTTTTTCTCCAAATTAAAGCACACGATGCATGATGAGGAATCTATATTTGCTTGCGAAGTAACTTCTCTTTTAAAATATTCTCACAAGAAACTGTGTCCGTTTTTCGAGTTATTTTAAGCAAAAACGGGGGTTTTGAAGCATGACGACAAGGATTCGGAACAGTCCAGCAGACGAATCCTGTTGATGGCAGCAGACGACAGAGATTGGCACGCTGTTTAATTTAATAACCTTTCAACAGTTACTGACGCCCCGCAGGGGGCGCCTACACCTTAGGGTGTTAGGTGCTTGGTGAGTGGCGTCACCACGGACCCCAGCCACTTGGGCCACCATACCCACCCGCAGGGGGCACCTGCTTTGGTAGGTGTTTGGGGAGGGGTGTCACCACGAACTCCGAGCCATGTGGGCTCACCCACCCACGCCTGGCTGTGCGTGGCTGAACCCGTGTCCGGGGAAAAGGGGATCCTGGCATGTTAAGCTGAGCCCGGGGTATGTTTGGACCCTTCGGGGCCCACCGGGTGAGCCAATACACCACTTCGGCCCCTGCTTCTCGTAGACGGGTGTCCTCTGGCTTGGCCCAACCAGGATGATTCAGTCAGTCGCCTCTTCTACCCTGCTTCTTCCTTCTTTCACTTTTCCTTCCACCTCTCTCTTCTTTCTACTAAGCTCTCCTTTTTCCTTAGGCGGCAAGGGCCAACATTGGGTGGAAACAGGTTCCGTCCCTGCAACCAGGGGCGGATTTAGAGGCGGGGTCCGGATGTCCTGACCCCTTCTTGATTTCTGCATGTGTAAAATTTAGGATGTGAAACGAGGGAGAAGGGGAGCGGTTCCGAAACATATGGTACACTGACCAACACCTGCCCCCCCCCCTCCCCCCAGGCGATCCCTGCATCCGCCCCTGCCTGCAACCACACTCGGGTATCGTACCGGCAGCACCGGTAGAGCCTTTCCCTTCCAACGTTTTATTGTTTGGCCTAAATAAAATGTGCACAATATTATTAGCTTGTGATTTGTTAATTTTAATGTTTATAAAATAGGTATCTGCTTGTAGCGGGTTTTACAAAACGAAAAAATATTAAAATTCTTTTCATTTTTGAGTGCATCTTCTGGAATCTTGACAGTGTCAGTGTCACGGACTCCCAGGACGGCCTCATAACTCAGTCATTTTTCCAGCATGCGAAGTGTCTTCGGAAGGATGATCGCTCATTTTATAAATACAATAAAACAGAATCCGATAAAATGACTTTCACCATATTGTCACACATAGAGTCTTTGTACAAAGGAAAGAGCAGACGGCTTATATAGATAAGGCAGTCGAGATGCGTTTTCAAAATTTTTATTTATGCTTGATCTCATGAGTTAAAATGAATGCGCGGATTGAGAGTGCGATGCGGTTCCGAATCTTTCACATGCGGTTCGGATGCGGATACAAACTATGCGGATCGGATGCGTATACAAGTATTTAAGAACATTACGGCTGCGGTTCGAATGCGGATACGAAGTCTGCGGGTGCGGATCGGATGCGGATGATCGAACTGTTATCCGCACCGGGCTCTGCTTATGATACTCCGTGGCGGTATGGGATAGCTTTTCAGGTTAGGTTGGGCTCCACACTTTTTATGTTTTCTTTTTTAAAGAAAATGGCGTCCCACAAGAGGGTGTAGTGAGCGTCACTTTGCTGTGGTGAAGATAAATATCTTTGCTACAGTGATACCTCCATCCGTTTATATTTATTATATGTGGATAATGTGCACATTTCCTTTCGTCCTGCAATCTCTGAAGTGGCAAGCGCCAACTTCAAGTCTCGCTAAAAAGAATGAGCAAATGGGTCGATAAAAATGGTTTCAAGTTTTCTTCTGAAAACATGTTGTGTGTGAACTTTTCACTAACATCGTGGTATGTCGCTTGATCTTGTTTGCAGCCCAATGGCGCGTTTAATGCGTGTGAAGCAGGAGCACACATTTATAGAGGTATTATTTGAGAAAAAGCTTACTTTCTGGCTCATGTCAAGGAGCTGAAGCAGAAATGCTTGCGGCCGTCTAATATTCTCAAATTGCTTTCACACACGTCCTGGGGGGTCTGATAGGCAATTGCCTTGTCCGATTGTACAACTCACTGGTCGGTACCCGACTGGACTATGGTGCAATTGTGTAGGGATCAGCACGGCAATTTGTCTTAAAAACATGATTGATCCAGTCAGTGGCGTCACGAGGGTCACGGCGGCACCCGGGGCGGAGCCCGCCGCGACTGCGACCCCCCCCCTCCCCCCCCGCTCTCGTGGCCCGGGCCGCGACACCCCTGAGCAGCCGCACCCGGGGCGGTCCGCCCTGGTGATGCTACTGGATCCAGTCCATTATCTTGGCCTTCAACTTGCCACAGGAGCATTTCGCATATCGTCTGTCTTGAGCATGTATGCAGATACCCATCAAATGTCACTAGAGAAGTGAATACATCTTAATTGTGTGATGTTTACAAAGTTAAATTTGATCCCGTACATCCTTCATTTAATTATATCCACACCTCCATGCTTTTGCGGCTTAAAAAAATCCTAGTATAGTACGGCCAAGCTTCCGGCTTCAGAGCATTTCTGGCTCCCTGCAGCTTGATCTTCCTTACAGTAACTTGATTAAAAAAACTCAGACTGTTGCCCCTTGGAAGACAGTGAGATTATTATGTGACTGGTTGCTCACAAAATATAATAAAACGTCAGTTAACCATGTGGTTCTTCAGAAGGAATTTCTCGAATTACAAGAGAAATATCAAGACCATGTACAAGCTTTTACTGGTGGGGCCAAAAGCTCGTCTTTCGTAGGTTCCGCAGTACATTCGGCATACTTTAGGAGAGCGAGACGTACCGACAGTGTTGCAAGCATTTTCACTTCTGTGCTTTACGCTATGCTCATGGCGCTTGAAAACATCTTATAAAGCCGTGTGAGGAAGGCTATTTTGTTTGTTGATTCCCAGAGTGCTCTACTTGCTGTATTCTCTCTTATCGTTAGAAAGAATCGACTCGTACAACAAGAGCGTGTTCAAGTGAGTCGCGTTCTACAACTTGACCTTGATATAAGACTATGCTGGTTGCCAAGCCATGTAGGTATTCCAGGTAATGAAGCAGCAGACACGTTGGCTACCTCTGTTAATCGTGGCCTAAAAGCATCTGTTGGCCTACCCTGTGAAGAATTGAAACCAGTTAAAAAAATCGTTTTATGAACTTTGGGAGTTAGAATGAAGTCCAGAAATCGACAACAAACTACGTAATATCAAACCTTGTTTAGGAGTATGGGAAAGCTCCCACCAAAGGAACCGTTTCTACGATGTCTTGATGTGCCGCTTGCGTATTGAACACACACGTTTAACGCATTTATTTTTATTTTGTGATTACGATACCCCGCGCTGTAAGCATTGTGGTTAAACTTTTGACTGTCCTGCATATCCTGTGGTACTGCAGGTACTAAAGTAGGTAAAAAACGACCTGCATGTTTTTCTGGTATTTGTGAGTCCCATCTTCCATTTCATCTCGTATTCTTGCTAAGAGATGAACCTTGTGTGCCTTTATGTAACGTTTTGAAATTTCTTAAAATATCTGGCATATACACCTGTTTTGACTCCCCTTTTTTACATGTTTTTTTTTACCACAGATAATCGCATATTCATTATAATTTTATGTTTACCTGAAATTCATGTTCATATCTTCACGATTCACGTTCATACTTTTATTACATCACCAGCCAGTATAGCTCTGTCTTCTCCTTGACCCTTTTCCTGCAATTGTCTATGTACCTGGCGCATTTGGGTCTAGTTGCTCTCGCGCAATAAAGCCCTAATCAATCAATCAGTTACTGACGACTGCTAATTATGTATATTCCTGCAAAATTTCATAAAAGTTTATTTACAAGATACTTCACACAAGCTTCAATAATGCCTTTTTGTGTATTCCTCCCATAGACTTGCGTTATTGCCTGGTGTCAAGCAATGGCCGCCGGTGGTGCCAGGCCACCGTCGGGCTCCCGATCCGCGATTCAACCTACTACAGTAGAGATCAGTGGGTATAAAACGTTGTTTCTAGCAAGCCCACACTGAATTGTGGACAGAATAGGGATATGATAACGGGCACCATGCAGAGTCACCTGTTTTCAGGCTTCCAGCCAGAAGCATCGACAACGAGAGTAAGAGTGCCTGTGTTTTATATGTTGTATCAGCAGAATGGAAAAGATAGGCCAGTTGAGTATATCGCAGGAACTATAAAAGTGCCAGGTGCCAAGGACAAGAAAGAGGATAAGGAGTGCTCGATATACGGCGCATTCAAACTGGAAGCGGATCCGCGTTCGCAAAGCGATTGCGAACGCGGTCGTATCAGATCAGTACAATTGCACGCGCATTTGATGACATCGAAGGCGCGTGCAATTGTACTTGATCTTTATACAACTGCGTTCGCAACCGCTTTGCGAACGCGGATCCGCTTCCAGTGTGGATGCGCCATAAGAAAGACTAGAAATGAAAAACAGTGGGAAGCGCACTGTTTGTTTTTCTTCTATACTCCGTTGTCCGCTAAACTGACAGGGCGGTGAAACCTATGTGCTGGTTCAACCAGTCAACCCTTGGTTTTGCACCACGTGATCACGCTTTTCGCCTACTCTCGCGTGAAGGGCGGGGTCAGACAATAAAAAGCAAGCGATGGACTGAACCGACGACACACGCAGCTTCCACAGCCCTGTCAACTTAGCGGTGAACAAGGTATATAGTCCCTGCTCCCTGGCGATTACTTTTGTGTTGTTTCAGGGTAATGATAGTGGACAAGATACGCATAAGAAAAGGCTGCATCTCAAAGGGTCTCGTGATGATATATTGATCCATCAAACAGGTTAGATACATCTTCATTTTCTTTGCTGGCACACCTGGGACGAGGTTCGCTACTGCACAGCATAGGAAGCTATGACACAATCCCTATCCAAATCAAACATGTAGCTGGCGGAGCTCTGGAGGCGGCGGGGGGGGGTGCGATTTGACGCCAAGTCAGGTGCCGCGCGGCAATCTCACCCCGCTCGCTTAACACCCCTGTCACGTCTCATCCGACAGGCTGGAGAGGCCGCTGTCCGAGCTACGGAGATTAATTGGCAAGATGGCGCCTGTGTTCTTTGTGGGAGTAGGTCCACAACCTTGGAGCGTGCAGGCTGGTGCATGATTAACAGCGCATGCGTCACTGCCCGTGACAACACGGCCGGGTGCCGAAAACTAAGCGGATCTGGAGCTCACTTTAGTGAAGGTTGATATAAAAACAACTTTTCTTATTTTCTTTGTGATCCTAGACAACAAATCCCCTAATTGGGTAGAACAAGGTGCCGTGTAACACGTGCCTTGACTAATAACACCAGCGCCGCCTTGTGTGTCATGCACAGGTGACGTTTTTGCCACAAAGCGGAGATGCAAAGAACACCCAAAACATTACTTCCAGCCTAATTGAATCATGCAGTGAGCCTACCCATAGCCTCCTCTATACTGACAAAGCCTGGCAGATCGCCACGAGACGCGGCCACCGAAAGTGAAAAGAGAGCGGCAGACAAGAGTCATGGAACGGGCGCCCGCTGCGGCGAGGCGCCAAAGCACACATGTCCCGAGCGATGGAATGTCCGCTCGTGCTTCTTGCGTCCCTCGGGGCTACCGCTTCTTTTCTCGTCGGGTTTGAAAACCATGTTTCGGGTCCTCGCCGCTGCAAAAGCTGTGCGCTGAATGCCAGACTCCCCGAGAAATGCTCTGTGCTGATCTCGCGCTCAAATCTGAGACCGGGCACTCTATGGCTCCGTCATCGAACTGCCAGGCTTTGCGAGTGCATAGAGGAGGCTATGGCATGCCTCTCCCTCAAGCCCACCCTAACACGGGCGAAGTGTTGACAGAAAGGTGAAGTCGCGGGAGTCAAGCGTGTCTGCAAAACTGGTTCACTTCCCATCGTTCGGTAAGGAAATGGGGAGAAACAGAAATAACCTTGCGCAGCAGGCTTCGCGTTATGTTCAATCCCCATTCTTGCCCGTTTCCTAATCTGGATGAGCATCGTACCGGCGTGCGGTCGTGTATCACTGCTGCGTGGTAAGCGTTAAAGACCCAAGGCTAGCGGTTGTACCGGACTGGCAAAATTGCTCATCTACAGCTGAGAGACAGGATCGCCCGTTGAGGCATACTATAGCATACTAAGTTCAGGCAGTATAAACATACACACACCAATTTTGCTTCGGCAAGACTATAGTAAGTATTCACTTGCGGCCATAGCTGTGTGCGCGGCTTCACGGAGCGCGTGCTGACAGCAGAGTTTTTACAGTTATTTTTGCGACGTACATTCCGCACCATCAAGGTTGCCGGTCTTAGTGGCCTATTAACGTGAGCTCGTTTCGAACACGCGCTCTAGGCACCGCCCCCTCAAATATGGCGTGCAGTGAATACCCCCTACAGCCGGGCCCGCTTGTTTGTAAGGACTGTGTGTTTTGCATGAGGCATAATCGGTCTACCGGATTTACCGACCCGAATCTTATGCTTGGTGTGAATGTTACATGCGCTAAAGTGGAGCAGCTCAGCATGCAATGAGCCAAATTCAAATTCGTTGTTGGAATGTTTAGACAACAAAGAAATGCAGTAAGTCACAGTGCCCGACAATAGGACATGATGACAAAGCCTGAGATTTTCGCCAAGGGTGTGCAAGGGCCAGCCTCCTTGAAACGGAAAACATTAGTGATCTTTCTTACAGCTGATTAGGTACGCGTGCTCACTGCAACTTATGTATTATGGTGTAACTGCGACAAAATAATAAGTTATGCAAACACAAAAAGAGCTCGACACGACATTGAAGCCAGTAATTTAAGAATAAATGAAGAGGAGAGATCTGGAATCCGAACGCTTTCTTCTCGGATTTAGGAAATGGTAACTGGCCAAGACGTACGCCTCTTACGCTTAGAGAGTTTTAAAGTTGTTCCATGATTGTTTATGTCGGATACATTTCACTCCGTGTAAGAATAATATACTCGGCTTCCTGAGGTCAAAATACTCCTTTTCAGCCCTCCGCATCTCGAGGTTTATACGCCACATCTAGAAGACAGCAGTATATACAATCGACTGTTCTCGTCCAGGATGTCTTGCGCGAGTGAGGTTTCTCAAAGGGATCGAGGCATGCCGACAGTTCACTGACCAGAGCAGAGGCGGGAAGCGCTACGGGTGCAAGGCCACTGACCGATGGCCTATCATCGATTGGCTTCGGCGCGGGTCGCGCTTTCCCTGCGGCCCGCTGCCGCAACGCTCTGCACATGGACAGCGTGAGGCGCAGCCGTTCCTTCTTCGGCTCTCGGAGACGGACCTATCGAAACGCGCGCCCGCTTTGCCGACGAAGCCGCCCGTCCGCCCTAGCCACCGAAGCCGCGGTGAAAGTGGAGGCCCTCCCAGTTCTTCTTTGCCGCCGAGTCTTCCGGTCTCAAGACTAGAAGACACACTCTCCCTTCGCTGCACGCATGGTTCTCTTCCGGAACGGACGAGTCGGATACCTTTTACGACTTTGGCTCTTGTGGTTGTTGTTGGTTCGGTTCGTAATTCCCGTTGTCATTCTTTTGTTGTTGTTGTTGTTGTTCCGGTGCTGCTGTCGCTTTTGGTTGTTCGGCCGGTTCGACGTGATCTTTTCTTGAGTTGAGTCGGTGGTTCTGCCGACGGGGAAAGTTGGGGGCTCGTCGTGGGCAAATCTACCAGGAAGAGGAAAACGAAAGTGAGCTGTTCGCGTGGAAACCTGTCCGGGTCGAAGGTCATCGATCGGTTTATACTTCGTGTTTATTTTTATAACGTTTCGTTTTATTCAGGAGCGGCGGTCTTCATACAGAGTTACGAGACGCGGCCGGCTTCTTCGCGAGTTGTAACTCGCTTTTGCAGCGTTGACGGTGGGCATCGCCCATCTAGGTCAACTAGATTCTCTCGGATTGGAACACGTACCTATTTGGTGGGTAGATACTTATTGACTGACTGCAGCCTTCGGAGAAATGCAAAATATACGTTAGGCGTGGAGTGACTAAATACAACACCCGAATAATGCAGTGTGCGACAAAACGCTGCTTTCCTTGCGCACTGCAGGGAGAGGCGGCTCTGCTGAGAAAAGCGAGGTTACAGATAACCGAGATGTTTTCGAATTTCCCCGCAGCACCGTTGGCACGTGCAACAATTCCTCTCCTTATGTGACTCTCGAGATTGCCACGCTTTGGCGTAACGAACGTCACGATCACAACAATCCTGACTTTCTTTCTGCGCGGTGGCGAATTTGTTTAACTCGGGAAAAAGTTGACTTTACAAGAGACCATCAAACAAATGTAACATGAACTAGGAGGAAGATATGTCGCCAAGAACGACAACAGTACATAAAATGCTCGAACCTTCGCGCATGTGCTGCCCTGAAGAAGGCTTCTGGGCGGGACGTAGCCATGCCTTCCTCGTCAGTCAAAGATATGCTTTCTTAAAACTAGCTTTTTCTTTCACGTACCGTCATGACCCATAGGGAAAAAATACCACACGCAATTTAGATGGTAAATAAGAAACCAGCGCATTGACAACTACATGTGTTAAAGATATTCAAGGCGTGGCGAGTCCCGAGCAGTGTTTCACCAACGCATGAGATTCCGGAATTAGCCGATCAGCACGCCGAGGATATATTTTTATACTAGATAGAGCGAGGTATGCGGCATACCTCGTCTGAAAGCGGAATTCCAAGGCTTTCAATTCGCGCCAGGCCCTAGATGTAAAGCAACTAAAGGGTTGTTCAACGATGCCTACTGTAAAGTCAGTGAACAAACGCTCATCCCCGAAAGATCGCTCACCCCATCTTTTTTTCATTTTGTCTCCCAACCAGGGGTGGGCGTTCATACAGGGATTAAATTATTCCTGTTTATTCTTTCTTTAATTTTCTATTTGAGGGGGAACTTAAAGCTGACAAGCTAGTCACTGCTTTATCTTACGTATAATTGTTTCAAGGCAACAAACTCGGCTTGCATTCCATCAGCTGTCACTGACCCTCATAAAGCAACAGTATAATCCCTCTTTTAATCGAAGCTTTCGCGGCAATCCATTCATTATCCCCCGCGCTTTAGTCTCGTGCTCAATACTCTCGATCAGAAATAAAGTATATCCCTGTGGGCATTCACGGCGGTGCCGAGACAGCCTCCAATATCTCCGTCATATTTCATTACATTTTTTTTTCTCGGCCGCCTTCAATACGGGAACGTAAGCTAACACAAAAATGAGGAAATAAACCTAGAGAGAAGGGAGAGATGAGGGGAAAGAAAAAAAGTAAATAACATACTCAAAATTATTAAATACAACAAAAAAGGAAGTCAGGTGCTTCGAGGTCGATTTCCTCTCCGCTTTGTTTTTCCAGGTGACGTTTTGTCGTTTGTCTCTCGCGGGCAGAGCCTGTGCTGGGGACTGTCACTCCGCACCTTGGCCCCATTCCGCGCAGGCACTTTCGTCTTCCGCCGCTTGTCGGCGTTGCGCGACCGCCCCGGCAGCCATTGTCGGATGGAAGCCCCCTCCCCTTCTCTGTACGTGCTATCGTTTTTAATTGTCCCGCCCTCCCGTTGTTCTCCTAAACGTTGCGGCTCCCGCAGAGACGTTCTTTCTTCATCTCCCGGACAAACGGACTGCCGCAATGCGGGGTTATACTGCGCGTCAGGCTCGTATTAATTGTTAGCGGATTGAGAAATTACGAGTTAAACGCTCTAACGAGAAGGCATCGTGGTTGGGAAAGTTCTGCTTCCGCGTTGGTTTCTGCTTTGTTTTACGGTTTCTTGACAGCACAACTCTTATCGTGTCTAACTCTCACGTTGACTATTTTTTTTTTTCTAGAACACGACGCAACATATATTATGACTTCATAAAAACATAACGTTTCACTTTCTCTCTTTGTCTTGCGAACATCGTTTTCAGCTGGAATCGCGTATTCTGAGCTTCGCCATTTGCTGGGATCCATTTCCCTATGGGCTCATACCGTTCGCCGTGATTGGCTGTTTGCGCTTCTGCAGGCAGTGAACTCGCAGTTTTGGAGGCCCATCGTACCGGAGGGCCTATCGTACCGTATCGGAAGTGCAAAAACGGTTCCCTAAGACTGTCTAATGTGCCAGGAC